>BQNB010001224.1:96946-144075 GCA_026074375.1 Tanacetum coccineum
AATTTTTCAAGAATTCTTTAAGGGCAATTATTAATCTTTCAAAATTGTGCAGCTTTGAATTTTCTTTAAGCAGCAATTGTTTCAGCCAATAAATTTGCTCTCTCTTCAATTGTATACTCCTCTCTTTCTTCCTGTTGAAGCTTGGCTACAAACAATGCATCAGCATCAATCCCTGCTTGAACTTCATCATACGTCTCAGCTATAGCAGCCTTAGATGCTTCTTATTCCCTCTGTCTTTCCCTTTCTACCTCTGCTTGCAAGTCTACTTGTAACTGTCTGGCGATTTCTGCATCTCTTACAATCTGAGCAGCATCAAAATCACTTCTAGTCATCTTCTTTGCAGGCTCAGGTTCTTCTAAGACACTTTTGCCTTTGTCTTTAGGGTCTATTGTTGGAAGTGGCTTCAGGGATAGGATTGATCTTGCAGGTCTTGAAGAATCTTCAATATCTTTAAATGACACTCCTTTTTCCTTAGCTTTCCCTTTTTTCATCTTAATCAAAGTCTGAGCCATGGTAATACTTCTTCATCACATATACTTGTTGTTGTAGGAGGAGTTCTAGGCTCAACAACACTATCTTCTTATCTAGCAGCATCAACATCTGGCCTAGTACTACTAACTGCTTTAGGTACAGCAGTACTAACTAGTTCTTCAGTACTTCCTCCTTTCTCACCACTGCCCTTGTTAAGCTCCTCTGTTTCATTACTTTGCCTCCCTTCTTTTACAACATCCTCTGTTTCTATGTAAATCCTACCATCAGCATCAAGATCATCAAAGGCATCCAAAGTTGGTTCAGGTTTGGCATTTTTCCTCCCCTATTTAGATACAGACTCCTTCCTTCCTAACCTTTTCTTCATTGATAACCTTTTCACACTTTTTAACCATGCCCTGTGGTGTGAGACGCTTGGCTTACACTTCCTTTTCAACTTCTTGATTTGATCCTTTAATTTAAGGATCTCTGTAGCCTAAGCATCCTTGGAAGTTTCCAAAGCAAGAACCCTGTTGGACAAGTTAGTGCAAAGAATAAATAACTCTTCTAGGTTCAAGCCACCCTTAGCTTTTTTAGATGTGTGATCACCTGAAAGAGGACTATCATGGAATGACTAAACCTGAGTCCCTTCACTCCCATTAGTGTCTTCTAAAGAGTCCCTAGAGTCTTGTGTAGTGTCATGGCTAGATGATGAGTCAGTCATAGGGGGTTGGTCTCCTATACTAGGGTGAGTAGGAGAGGGTGTTGGTTGGGGTTCAGTGGGTTGTTCTGAACCTTCACCCTCAAGTGCTTGGTGTGGCACCAACATAGAATCAAAGAGTAGAGTTACTTTTCCTAAAAACTTTACACCTTTCCTTGCCATGTTTATGAAAACCTTTTTAGTATTGCATGATGTTTCATATGTATCATTAAAAGGTTCTGGTAAATCTTTAAGTTGATTATTCAAAAAGAGTTGTAAAAACCTTGGATACATTAAAAACTACTTAGGATCCAAGTTTCTCAACATACCATCAAAAATTAATTTAGAAAAATTAAATTTTTGACCCTTTGCCAAACATATAACTGCTGAAGCCAAATTAGTTGAAAACTCATTCCAAGCAGTTGATTTTGAACTTATGCAATGAAGAATGGTATGTATCAGGAATTTCCATTGTGGAGAGAATGAACCTTTTTGAAAAGTAAGTTTTGTTGAAAGTTGTTCATACCCCATCAATGCAAGATTTTCAAAAATTTCATCATTTGTAAGGCAAGTAATACCATCCTCATCATCAAAAAGAAGATCATTCCTTACTGATGATTCTGATATTACTACTGCCCTGTCATTAACTATGGCATGTATTTGCTTCACAGAATTGACTATTTTGGAAGTAGCAGTATTCCAAAACTGTTCAATGTAAGAAGCATAAATAGTGGGACTTACAGTGAGAGCATAGTTGATGGAGCATGTAGAGAGGAAGTCCACTATCTGATGAAACTCTGTATTCTCTTCACTCTTTTCCAAACAAGCGACCATGTTGTGTTGATCGACAAACTTTAAACTAGCCATGAGTATGCTCTGGGATTGGTTCGGTTATGAGAATATGAGGGTTTGGTAAAGTTAATTGAGATTTTGTAGAGATTGCGTTAGGGTTTGAGATGACCGACTGAGTAAACTTGATCCTTTATCTTAAGGAAAGAGTATTATAGAAGGAAAGATCAAAAATTTTCAATTCATAGACCCCTATACGCAAGTTGTTGGCGGAAATATCTCAACGGTTATAATTAATTAATGAAAATCTGTTATACTCTCAAACAGTAGTAACGGTAACAAGCAGCACAAACTTTTGCCTGGCAGCACTATCTTTGCCTGGCAGTACTACTTTTGTGCCTGCCAGTAATTCTGACTCTGTGAGTCCAATTCTTTTTTTTTTTTTTTTTTTTTTTTTTTTTTTTTTTTTTTTTTTTTTTTTTTTTTTTTTTTTTTTTCTTTTTTTTTTTTTTTTTTTTTTTTTTTTCTTTTTTTTTTTATTTTTTCGTATTGAAACACTGTTTAATCTGGCCTGAACCAGTTGTAGTTGAACCCAAAGTTGTTAGTCAACCTAAAGTTTGGTTTGATGCTCCTATAATTGAGGAGTATGAGTCAGACAGTGATGATGAATATGTGATTCAACCTTCAAAAGAACAAGAAAGACCTAGTTCTGCTTTTGTTAAGCATGTAAAAACTCCTAGGGAAAACTGTTTAACAGAATAAAAAAATTTAGTCCAAGTCCTAAAAGCTAACAAGTGAGACTGAATGGTATAATGTCCAAAAGGTTAGTTTAGGATATGGGTTTACTAAAAATACATGTTTTGTATGTGGTAGTTTTAGTCATCTTATTAGAGATTGTGACTTCCATGAGAAAAGAATGGCTAAACAGGTTGAAATAAACAAAAAGAATGGTAAGGTTACTGGTCAATTGGAGAATAGACCGGTGTGGAACAATGTGCAAAGATTAAATCATCAAAACTAGTTTGTTCAAACAGCAGTACTAACTAGAACTGGTAGAATTCCAGTTAATACTGCTAGCCATAATTGTAATAGTCAAGGAATATCAACTAGTGCTGCTAGGAAAGTTAATGCTGTTAGACCCATTATGAATGAAAACAAACAAGAAATAATTTTCATAAGACTTATTCACCTATCAGAAGGCCATTTAATAGAACAACAGCACCAAGAACAATATTTTTCAATCAAAAAGTTAATACTGCTGAGGTAAAAGCAGTTAGTGCTGTTGGGGGGGAAAAAGGGAAACTGCTGTTAAGCCCTCAACAGGTTGTATGTAGTTGACCCAAAAGACCATTACTAAAACAAATTCTCCAAATACAATGGTGGATCAAATTCTAGAAAAATGGGTTTAATGAAAGATCCACTAGGCAGACCCAAGCCCAAAATGGCTTGGGTCCCTAAGAGAAACTAATCTCTCTTATTTAATGTGCAGGATAATCCACAAAGAGCTTTAAAGAACAAAGGGATTGTTGATAGTGGATGTTCCAGGCACATGACTGGAAACAAGGACATACCTTGTGTATAACTAAGACTATAATGGTGGCCTTGTTGCTTTTGGAGGTAGTAAAGGTTACATAACTGGTAAAGGTAAAATAAAAATAGGAAAGTTAGATTTTGAGGATGTGTGCTTTGTGAAAGAACTACAACATTTCAATCTCTTTTCTGTGTCACAGATGTGTGACAAGAAGAACAAGGTTCTCTTCACAGACACTGAATGTCTTGTGTTGTCTTCTGACTTTAAGTTGCCTGATGAAAATCAAGTATTACTTAGAATCCCTAGACAAAACAATATGTACAGTTTCAACTTAGAGAACATTGTTCCTTCTGGAGGTTTAGCTTGTTTGATTGCAAAGGCCACAATTGATGAATCTAACAAATGGCATAGGAGGTTGGGTCATGTTAACTTTAAAAACTTAAACAAACTTGTGAAGGGATAACCTTGCAGAGGGTTTACTTTAAAGATTTTTCAAAATTGAACAAACCTGTGTTGCTTGTCAGAAAGGAAAGCAACACAAGGCCTCCTGTAAGGCCAAATCAGTGAGCTCTATTAGTCAGCCCTTACAGCTTTTACATATGGACTTATTTGGACCTACATCTGTAAGGAGCATAAACCATAAGACTTATTGCCTTGTTATCACTGATGATTTTAGCAGGTTTAGTTGGGTGTTCTCTTAGAAATCAGGATGAAACTAGTGGAATCCTTATGACTTTATAAGATAAATTGAATAACCAATTAAATCAAAAAGTTAAAACTATTAGATGTGATAATGGTACAGAATTCAAGACATGGTACATTTATTGAATTTTGTGGGTCAAAAGGGATCAAGAGGGAATACAGTAATGCCAAAACTTCACAACAAAATAGAGTTGCTAAAAGAAAGAACATGACCCTTATTGAGGCGGCTAGAACAATGCTAGCAGATTCATTTTTACCTAACACTTTTTGGGCTGAAGCAGTTAGTACTGCTTGTTATGTCCTTAATAGGGTATTAGTGACCAAGCCTTAAAACAAGACACCTTATGAACTTATAAATGGTAAAATACAATCATAAGCTTTATAAGATATTTTTGGGTGCATGTGACCATCTTAATACCCATTGACAATCTGGGCAAGTTGAGAGAAGGTCTGATGAAGTGTTTTTAGTGGGTATCCCTAAATAACAGAGGCTTTTAGGGTATAACACAAATTTAGAAACCAAGAGAGTTGAAGAAAACCTGCATATAACCTTTTTAGAAAATAACCAAATGTCCCCCCCCCCCTATATATATTAATATTCCCATATATAATTTTCTTGCAGGGAAAGACCTAATTGGCTGTTTGATCATGATTATTTAATGATTCACTTGTAATTATCAGCCTGTGAGATCTGAAAATCAAGCTATACAAATTGCAGGTTAAAAGAAGCTAATCATAGTGCAGGTACACAAGATAATATTGATGCAGGAAATTCTGAAATGGAAGCTGAATCTGCTCAAGACTACTTTGTACTGCCAATATGGTCTTCTTTCTCATACTTCAAAACAGTCAGAGCTCAAAAGCAAGAATGAAGGTAGAAATGCCTAATAAGAATATTGATTTAAAAGACAAATGAGAAGCATAGTAGATTAGGAGGATCATGCCTTTTGGAGGATCGTTAAAGGCTTAAAAGACATGATAAAGAGACTAAAGTATGCAACTTTGATCTTCACAACTACGAACCAATATTACACTTACTAATCCAGCCTTCAAAACTCAAATTACCCTCCATGACGTGCCTTTAAGATAAATGAACTTGAGCAGTAGAAACTTAAACTAGCAGTAGTTATCAAAGGACTTAGCAGTAGTAAAAACCTTGACTCAATGTAGCCAAATAAATGGTTAAACATTTTAAACATTACAGCTTCCCCTGAAACCAATATGTTAACATTGCGTGAATCTTCAATCTGCTAGGCTCTATGTAATGAGTATGATGAAGAAACTATATGATAACCAACTTGATGCTCGAGTAGGAAAACAACCCCTCCCCACATCTTTTGTCTTAATATCTTGCAATTTATCTACGTGACTTCGAACGTATACCCAAACCAATGTATAGGGAGACCGCAATCTGCTTGGACAATTTAATCCTCATCTTTCTATGAGACACTATAACGAAGTGATGCAAATGTGAGCATTGAGCACCATAGAAAAATCACACACCTTTGTTAGATTTGTCATTCTTCGGCACATGTTCTGAGCATGAACAAGTTACCTCTAAAGTGTTACACTCACTTTAAGATATGATAAAACACAAACCAAATAATTCCACTTCATTTTCAAATAGGTGATAAACAACCTTCTTCGTAACCACATATTTAATAAATCTAAATATAAGCCTTTGAAACTTTTAAGAACATTTAAAACCATCCAAAATCTTACGACTTATGTGTGTTTTCCCTTCTGTCTGATATCTTCTGATAGCCGAGAACAAAAATCCTTCATATCCGGATATCGGTATCATTAATCAGTATAACACCATTTATCGGACGAAACTAGCAGTACAAATAATAAGTCTAAGCAGTATTAAAAACACGAACCAACAGTAGTAACTCCTGAATTAATACTGTTCTTAAAAACTTGCAGTACTAATCTTATTTTAATCCACATGCTAGCAGTACTATCTTCCAATGATTACAACAACATAAACTTATTAGAGCCCAACAGTATTAAACATCGTCGATATCATAAGCCAATAGTCTTTGTAACCAGCCCATACTAATATACATTCTAACACCGCCCTTGTACTATTTTAGTATTATAGGCCTAATGCTTTATCTTCTTAGAATCCAATAAGTGGGCCATCACAACACTGTAATGTAAATCATATATGAGAATATTCTTGGTCAAAGACTTTAACAAACCTTACAACATAGTGTATACAGTCGCCACCTTATCAGCCAATACAATTCATACTCCAAACATACTCGTATTCCTAAATTTAGCTTCATTTTAATGACTGTGATAAATAAATATAACAACAATCATCCTCCTTTTATTCCCGTATTTAAATATTTAAATCATAACCTCAAATTGCTCCTTCCAAAATTCACGCAACCATATTCAATACATATTCAAACACCAATCATTCCATGAAATCAGCATCCCATAACCTTCATAATATTCGGATACCAGTGGTCATCAATATTTTTACTCCATCAAATCAATGGCAGCACTAATAATAACGTTGGCAGTACTAACTTTTAAGAGCAGTACTAACCTATCAATAGACTTACTAAAACACAAAAACATCAATGAAACCAAGCAGATCTCTTACCAGTAACAAGCAACAACCCGGGCATCGAGTTAGGGTTTTAAACAAACCCTAGTTGTTTGTCATTAGATCCAACAACAACATGTTGCTTATTTGTTTCTTTAAGCCTGCTATCATTCAACTTTGTTGCTGCTGTACCATCAGATCCTGACTTGAACCTTCATTATACACACCATCTGCTGCTTCGAAACGCACAACAGCCTTTAAAACTTTTCTTGCTTGGCGTTTGTAGAGTTTGTTGGGAACCCTACTATTTTTGAATATCCGATGCTTCTTTCATACTCAAGAACCTGTATCGTATCCTTCCACATAAATGAAGAAAAAAAATCATATTATGAGGGTTTAGGCCTGAAAAACCCTAGTAAGTAATGATTGATACCATCATAAGAATCATTCCAGCAGATCCAAAAACAAATACTACAGATCATGACTATAGCAGCAGCAATCAGAAACCATATTTTCTTATTTTGTGATTTGAGTTTGTAAACAAAACACTTGTTTTATTTGATATAGAAAATCACGTAAATAAAATAACCCGAATATAAAACCTTGTGATCCTAGATATCAAGAGCAACCTGCTCTGATACCAATTGTGGAAACCTAAAACACGTGATAGGTTCTTTGATCGTTTAAGCTCGAGGTTGTTTAGACCTCATCTAGGATAATATAGTAACAATGATATATAATTTGCATAGCGGAATTATAAACACCAAATCAAATTTACTTCTAGTTTTTCTTTTTTAATCTACACACCCAAATACTATTTGTTAAAATAGATCGTTAATCTAACTAGTAACAGGCTCAAAGATCTAGAGGCTAATAATCTAGACAGACGTTCATACTACTAACTTATACATAGTGTATAAACACTCATTATTTTCTTTAGTCGTCTCTCATTAAGAAAACTACAATTTTCTGCGATGTCCTAAATAATATGCCGGAGACCTCCTTTTATAGCATAAGGAGTCAAGGCTTACATGGGAAACTAATCATATGATATTAATGGAGGAGACAATTAATTATTATCTTGATCTTCTCATTTATTTCTCGTTATCTTCTTTTTGACCTAATATTTATTATCTACCCTATCTCTTGTAGAATCCCATTATCACACTTTGGTCCTTCTTGTTTCCCATCTTATTTCACTTTCGTTGTTTTGTATTTATAACTCTTATTTAATTCCTATACACTCTCACAACTGCAACAATCACAAATATGCTCAACAAGAAGATTCAACTTGACCATTGGTAGGACGATGTGACTATAACTTCTTATAGCTCTTGACACAAAAAAACTCAAGATCCTGGACAGTGTTTGAATGTAATCCTCTTAGTGAAGATAAATCTTCTTAATCAGATAACTTAAAGATTCAGAAGATGAACATCCAAGTTTTAGGGAGGATTGTAGGAATAAAAGGCTTCACTGATGATCATTTGAGTTAAATACTTGCTAAGGTTAGAGTTACTGCTGCTAAGCATAACTTAGTGTTGTTAGTTATATTAGTGAAAAATATGCTAAGTAGTTAGTACTATCAGTTAATACTGCTAGTATATATTACTACTGCTAATGGAAGTTAAGACTGCTCAGAGACTTAGAAGAAATACTACTAAGTAGTTAATACTGCTAGTATAAAAGTTACTACTATTAGTGTAACTTAGTACTGCTAGTGTATGTTAGTATTGCTTAAGTAAAGTTACAACTATTAGCATAAAGTTGGTAATGCTAGTGTAACTTAGTACTGCTGATGAAGAATGAATAAAATATTTTAAGTAGTTACTACTGCTTGTACACAGTTAGTGCTGCTGGAATAAAAGTTAATGCTGCTGTTTCAACTGCTGAAAGATTACAACTACTAAAAGAATTTCTACTATCAGAAGGATAAAGATGAAGATTGCTTATCAAGATTACTTACGGGATAAGTATGAGATATTTTTGTAAAAGATACGTATAACTTATTTTTTTAGAAGATCATGATAACTTAGGAAAATATTGTAAGACTGTTAGGACTCCTTGGTGTATAAAAGGAGGTCCTAGGGTATAGAGTTTAATGCACCAAAATTCATATCAATTTAGATATCTAGAAAAGTGTTATTCATAGCTTCAAGGTTTTGTATAACCCTAACACTATCAAGAGTGTTCGTATTAATATATTGGACGGCTTAAGTTTGGTATTATACTTATCTTTTTTGTAGTGTTTTATTACTTATTCTTCTTAGTATCATAAACTAGATTCCGCATAGTCTTTGATATATTCAATCAAAGTTACTACCATAGTTGTCTTAGATTTATTCAATACAACTAAGCCTTTTACAAGCTAAGCAAGATCTATTCAAGTGGGATCAACAAAATGTTCAAGTTAATGAAAGCATGAATGGTAGATCCCTCATCACATATGTAGAATTGTATATCTGTAATAATAACGCTAAGTTATTGCTACTTGTTGGCATTCTAAGAGAGTAGGAATGTAAATAAATCGCTATTTGCTTTCTACTGGTGAGTGCTTAACAACTTACAATGTTGATAACTCAAGTGGGAGCTTTGCGTTTTATAGTGAAAATGAACATTCTGTGAGGGATTGTCAATCTCAGTGTAGCTACAGATTCATTTCCTTGTTAGTTACCCATATTATTTCTAGCTTGCTTTGAAATAATTCATTACTTTCCGAATATGAACGACCGTAGTTTAAGGAAAATTGCATTTTATTTTATAGATAACTCGTTGCCTTTCTGATGTTGCTTTCCGAAACGTTATCTATAGAAATCATTATCTCATCCTTATTAAACAATTATGGTTTTAAAATTATTGTAATACTCTATGACGAAATCATATTGTTGATATAATCAAGTGTTTGTTTTATTGGTTTAAAGAATGATGTTGTTCAATACCTAAGTGTGGAAAAACTCTTAAGTGTGTGCAAGGACAACATACAACAATTAATTATTGGTTTCTCTTTGTCCGTAAGGTAAGATGAAAGTAATAAATCTTACTAGGCTTTAAAAAACACAACGATGTTTGTTTCCTATTACATTTAAGTGTCAATATATATTATAAAGTTACTTCAGGACTACATGTTTTAGTCAATATAATTATGGTTCGATTATATAATCATAATTATGAAGTATGAAATTAACTTGAAATTACTATTGAACTCAAGAGTTTGCGTTCATAATTAATTTAGTTAGAATAATTATGTTCTTGTTAAGACATAATTATAAAGTCCTTGAATTTATCAATGACTCATAACATAAAGTAAGTAGTAAAATTGTTATGTCTTCTTGTTAACACATGAACAATAAGGTCATTGAATTATTCAAAGACTCATAACGTATACTTGACATGTTCTATTTTCTTGAAACACATGAACATAGAGTTATTGTACTATTCAAAGATATATACGTTATAACATGCATTTGGTTTTAAGATACTTAGTATTCAATTTGGCTCGACCCAATTGGTAAGTATTTGATCCAAAGAGAATTAAGTTATCTAGGGAATTCTGATGGGGTCTCACAATTCCAATACTCATAGAATATCACATTATTATGGTATGTCTAATGTGTTGAAATAAACTATATTCATATGGTTTGATTTCTGATAACTTAAATGGCTCTACCTCCAAAATCGATCAAGGTTAGAATTTTGCGTGTGTCATGGATACACTCAATATAGTTTCAACCTAGAAGTATTCAGAACATTAACCATTTATGGATTGGGATGAAATCCTCATTATGTCTTGATTAAGTTCCTAAAAAATTTTAATATCTTATTGAAACCATATTTTAAAAGCTAGAGATTGAGAACTATAAAATGTATTTTGCGTCCAATTAAGATATTTATGTGTTGCTAAATACTTCTTATTTAGAGAAAGCTATATCTTCTTACAAAAGTAAGTTGGGGTATCTATAAATCTTGAAATATTCAAGACAAAAATACATCCAACCTTCATGAATTCACTTTGGATGTCATTCTAAGGTTAAACATGAAAATGTCGAACCAAAGTACAATGTAACTCTCATTCATAAATCCGCATGGATGCCTCATCACTTGATTGATATTTTAATATCAATGCTGAGGAATATTAGTTAACGGGTTATAATAAGCCTGATAACTAATAAGATGAATTATCACATCTTGAATCTGATAAATATCTTAGAAATATGAATGACTAGATGCAGTCCTTAAAAGGCAATCAAGGTTTTGAGCTTGATTGGTCTTTTACCAAATAGTTAAACTGAAAGGTGAGAATGAGTTTCTTTTATAGAAAGGCCCATAAGGACAAAATTGTATACTTATTAATGCCTGACTGATGACAAGAGTTTTAATCTTACTCAAGTAATTGACTATGATTATATTTTTCTTTTCTACATGCATTAATTATATAAAGAAAATTAATTGTCATATAGATTTTCTTGAATCTACAATATGGCGAATTAAGGATCATAACTCTTTCCTTAATGATTACCTTACGAGGACGATGTGTAATCAAAAGGGTTATGAGTCTATATTTGTAATATGACAATTAAGTTTTATAACTCTTTTCTTTATGATTACCTTTTGCGAGGACGGTGTGTAATCAAAAGGGGTTATGAGTTTAAAATAATCTTTATAAAGTAAACAAGATAATAGAATCCAAGTGTGGATTGAATCATGCATCTAGGAGCTGAGATCTTAAGTTTAATCATAATATGGTTTCTGATTAAATTAAGATAACTCCTGAGTACACCTGACATCAAGTGGGAGCATTATGTTTTTCCTTAAAATTCATATGTTATGTAACATATTGAAAGCATCATTCCATCAAAGCTAGATATTAATCCTTAGATTGGAATGAAACTTCACTTGGGAATTTAGGAAATAAAATAAACGACCTCGGAATAAATGTTTAATGAAATGAACATATGCCGAAATTAAGTCTAACACAAATGCAATACATCATTGAAGCAAGTCTTAAATGATATATTTTACTTGAGTTAATTTAATACATGGATGAAAACCCTTTTAACGAAGGATTCATCATGTATATGTTTGGTCATCCTCTAAGAGTTCAAGAAGAGTTAATGAAGAAACAAAAAGTTAATAAGTTGAACTATCTTGTTTTAAGGGAGGTTTGTTGGGAATTATAGTTTTCCTAACTTAGTACCGTTAGTTATAATGTATTTTTTTTGTATCGACAGTTATAGTTTGTAACTCTTAGCTAGTAGTTTGTATTCAGTTTGTACCGCCAGGACAAAATGTTCAGTAGTACCGTTTAAGAGATATGCTTGAGATATTATAGGAAAAGATATGAATTATCTTTTTAGCTGTATTTGTAAAAGTATGTTTGGGTTTATCCATTGGTGTTAAAGGAACCCTACAGCATTAGAAAAGACACTCTCTTCACTAAAAAGTATTCTCATAGTTAGTAATTGTTATGTTTTAGACAGATTAATACAAAAGGTTAGTTATCAGATTAATTGTGCTTTTTGTCATTTCATAAGTTAGTTTCCGCATAACTTATAGTGTTCATAGTCATTGTTTCTCCTGTAGTTTGTGTGGATCTATCCATATTAACTACAACCCTTAACAAGGTAAAAAGATCTATATTGTATTGGGATCTACACAAGTCAAAAGTATTAAAGTGACAAAAATACGGAACATAACTCATAAAAAACAATGTTATAATACTCAAATTGTCCATTAAAAGTTACAAAACATGTGAGCCAAGAGATCAGTAGGGGTACCCATTAATGTTACCAATAGCCATCTAAAAATAATATTTGTTTGTTGTCCACCTTGGTGTGTAGTTAGGGAATATCTAAGGCTGCCTCCAATAAGGTTGTCGACCGAATCGGTCGTCTGCTTCGGTCCGAGGTCGTCGCCACTATTGCTACGGTTAGGTCGATCGAAGTCGGTTCTTCTTTGGTTTTTGATCGCAGGGACGATAGATACGTAACACACAAATACTACCACTTTCATTTAAAAATACAACCGTTTAATTATTAAAAAAAAGTTTTTAAACTTTTTAAATTTAACCATTTTAAACTCTATAAATACCCCATTTATATATTCTTTACATACACATTCATCCGCTTCTATCTTTATACTTCTCAATTTCTATTGACTAATGTCTAACGTTGTACTTCCACTTCAAACGTCGTGGAAAGGCCACGACGGCACTACCATGGACAATAGCGGAAGTGATCACGTTGTGTAATAAACTTCGTGCAAACGAAACGGAAACTTCGTTCACACGAGACGCATGAAACGACGGGTTTTGGTCAGAGGTTTTTGCTAACTTTGAGAAAGAAATAGGTTGTGACTATTCCAGGGATGCCATCGTCTCAAATGGAAACATTTGATGCGTCTATAAAATTAACTGTGTTTTGTGTGTTTAGGATATGCCCAAGGATATGAACGAGAGCGGGTTTTACCTCGCTTTGTTTCAAAAAGATTTAGTGGAATTTGAAACGCAGTACGAACATCCCTTTATAATAGAGGCGTGTTGGAGAATTTTGAAAAATCATCCTGCTTGGACAAAAATTGAGATGCCTCCATTTAACCAGCGACCTAATAATGAAGTTTAGTTTAAGTTTCTAATTTTATTATAATGTTTTTTAAATGTATTTGAATAATTATGTAAGGTTTTTTTATTATTAATGAATTTTAATTTTATTGTTAATTTAAAAAAAATAAAATAATGGTCACCTTACTGTGGCTAAAAGGTCACCTGTAGGTCGCCGGAGAGAGAAAACATGACAAAAAAAAATATAAGTCGTCCAGCCGTGTGTCGAGAGTTGTAGCAACATGAAAAATTAATACGGCTAATTATGATCGCATTTGTAATCGTTTGGAGAGAAAAGTTGTGAAAGCTTAGTAGAGGCTACTATCCTTAAAGTTACATATATACTACATATGAAAGAAACATCCCAAACAGTTTACATACAAAGTGAAACTTGCGCGGTTACTGCGACTTGAATTACAAATAATCGAATATCTATGGACCTTTTCTTGCCTCTCCAGTAAATTTCAAGCGCAAAGAAAAATGGCAGTAGTTGCTTACCAGCTTTCCTCCTTGAGCGAAATGATGAAACTAAAAAAATTTACATACAAATAGATACATAATAATTTTATTAATGTAGGGTGTGTTGTAACGCAAAACATTTTCAGATATAAGCAGCAAAAACATTTCTATAATGTCAATGGTTGCTTTGATAACTAATTTATATAATGTTTAGTTTCAAAATTGTACTATATAATAAAAAACTAGAGCCCCAACAAGTAGCTAGTTGCAGGACTTTGAAAATTGTTTGAGAGAATCCCAACGCTAGGACAGTCCTTAAGCGTGTGGCATATTATAAATTTCCATAAGATGGTCACTTTTCCCAAGATGCTAAAAACTGCCGACCAAAAAATAAATCTGAATGTATCAATCTTAAAGCTGCCACCGCAGGAAGCACGCACATTGCAAAGCTACAAAATGAAGCAAAATTTGGTCAAACACAGAGGGCATGTTTCTAAATAGTCAGCATATTCGTATATCACACTTTTCACTCTTTTTAACCAATCATAGGAGCCATGAGGTAAATTATATTGCTATTATAAGTAAAGGAAATTATATTGCTATCATAGGCCTATCTATGTTTGATCTCAAGACCAGTTGAAGCATTTACCGAGGTATTTGCCTGGCATTGGTCACAAAAATTGATCTCAAGACCAGTTGAAGCATTTACCGAGGTATTTGCCTGGCATTGGTTACAAAAACCTCAAAATACTTTTTCACTTGTTGCTTTATGTGTGTGACCATCCGACAACTAACTACGAAGATGGTTTGATAGAAAGGTTCAGATTATCATTCATCCAAAGTTAGGCGTTAACGTATTAGTATATCCTTTTTTAGTCTGAGCTGGAGTCTGCATATAACCAAAAAGTTGAATGTATCATGTTTATATGAAGTTAGTATTTTCCGTTATTGGGAAGGATTGATTGCCTAAATAAAAAAAGGAAATACCAAACATTGATTTTTAAAGCTCGCAAATTATTTATATTTTACTCAAATCATTTTGGTAATTATCTGTTGTATTTTGTTGCATATTATTAAATGTGATGTCTTAGAACATAAATGTTAACAACTGAGATAATCAAACAGTAAATAATTAATTGTGAATTTTTCTTAATAATATTTTTTTTTGTCTAAACGAAAGCGACACCAAAAGAATTTGTAAACGACACATCTCAAGTGTTTCTGGTTCACCAAACAAACCCACTGAGAAATGGGTAGTTTCTCACATGTCAAGTTTCCCAAACACACCTCTTTTATTCAGATTTTCTAACGCTCAAGGCTTTGCTATACACCTAAAGGAATGATAGGATAGACTATTGTTTAAGTAAAATTATTTAGTGTTTAAATATGACATACATCTAATACAAAACTATGAGATCACCATTTCCATTTGATTCTCTAAAACAATATATCTTGTCAAATTCATTATATAAGTATACAGATGTGTGAGCAGTATTAAATCAATAAAAATCATAAAAAGTAAAGACAATACTTGCTTGCCTAAGCTAGTGTGATCATCGTGAGCTGCTTTAGCTTGAGGACCTGATAAGGTGCTAGTTGCGGAAGAGCACCATCGTTACCTATATATCACAAAGACAAAAGAGAAAAAGAATCGACATTAGAGAAAACTGGAACTATATTATTAGTTGTATATAACGGGCTGAAGAAAATAGCGTTTGGAAGTTGTTTATGCCATTTGAAATTAAATATTAAATAATCTGATATTTTAGTTGTTAGGTAAGCTTAGCCAAACACCTTTTAAGTTCTATGGTAAGTGTAACATTTCTCATTTTCATGTCATTATACGGTCTCCGGTAATGTTCCAATATCTATTTTTAGTCCGATACGCGTTTACTTTTAATATTTACTGTTAGGATAAATCGCGTAGACTAAAAATAATCAATGAATGTAAATGGTCATCAAACAAATAAGGTTTTACATCAACCGAGTAAGAAATAATTATTAAGAAGATAATTATGTACCTTGCGTATTTTATTTCTATTTGTCAGTTAAAAAGGGTTACGTTTCGCGTAAATACATTTGGACCACTCCAGCTCCACTCTCAACACCACGCTAAATTACTTAGACTACCTAGACTTAACAATACTCACTTTTAAACCCGTAAAACACCAAATTTGTATAATTATTTAGCGCAAGTCAAAAGGCAGAATATAATTGCTTTATCTCCATAAAACAAATCATCCATGTGCGATTTTAGCTACAAAATCAAACTAAGGATCCTTAAAGTATAGTACTTATCATAGGTAATTTAATATGTGTCCTAATGGTCTCCTAAAGGGCTAATACATAATGGACAATGACTTGCTTAATTTCCTTGCCTTGGCTAACCGCGGCATATGCATGTATATGCATAAATCTTTGAGATTTTCTAAATCCAACTAAATCTTGTACATCATGCAAGTCATTAAGAATGGTACTTGTGTAGTGTAGCCTTAACATGAGTGAGTAAATGAAACACAAAAAACACTTCTATGGGAGCGGTTTGAGTTTTGTTTAGGATTAAAGATGTAACTAAGCTGATTGCTATAAATACACACTCACAACTACACTTAATACATTTCTAAACTCTCAAAACTCTCTCATTAAGATAAACTTCTTCTTTTCTCCTTACCTTATTCGGCTTACATCAAACCGAATCCATATACGACCCACATTTCATTCTAAAGACCACAAAGTGCATTAAGTTGCATTGCAAGGCTGGCAAGAAGGGTACGCAGAGCTAGGGGTCGGTATACCAAGATTCGTCGAAGCTCTAGGATTATACATGTTTGGAGTGTATGCGTAGTCGGGTTTAGTTAAACTTACCATCAAGGTAGACTAGGGACATCTTGTAAGTCACTACACCACTTTATTATTTTTTGTCACTTCTTTGTTTAATAGTTATAATGTAGCGTTCAACAGTAAAGGTTTACGGCCGAGCGAGAATTTAGACGAAGTAAATAACAAGTTACATGTTTCACGCATAAATTATGGGTACAAGCAACCTTGTGTGGTATTGAGGGTAACCTATACCGGTGTAAACTAAGACGTACAAACGAATTTTCACGAAAGTTATGGTAAACTTTTATTGTTAACGAGACGAGTGGTGTGGAAACATATATACGACATTAATGAACGTTTGCATGTTATGGATCGCGATTAGGAAATGCTAGACACCTTGTTTTGTTACTAGGTGATTTAACGAAACCATATGAGACACAAATAAACCATTCGGACCCTTACTAGACTTCGCGACCCATCTTCGTGAGCCCACAAAACCCTAAGCACATAATAAAGCTTGGCACGGCTTATTTATGGGCTTTAAAGCGTGGCTTTTAAAATTTATTTGTGCCTAAGATTAGCTAGTGGACCCTAAGAAAGCAAGCCTGTACCACTAGAACCCTTACTGGGATTCTATCGAAACCAATGGCCAACAGTAGGCTTATTTAGTTATCGATAGCTAATAAGCAAACTGACTTCTAAAGTGCTTAACAGACTCTTAAAACAAAGTTATTTGGACCTCAATGGGCTAAAACAATGGATTTAAAACCTCTCGAGCAATAAATTTTTTTAGGCACGAAAGACCATTAACAAGTGCTTATTGGCTTATTCCAATATAGCTGAAAAAACAAGTCAGTTTAATACTGAGTTTCAAAACGTTATAGGAAATAAGCTAAAGAGACAGGGACAACCAAAAAGGGTTTATATCGGGTTGTTTAAGCTATTAGGCTTATGGCCCAATAAGCTCGAAAAATTAAGCAAGAATAAGCTCCCGTGCTTTTATAGCTTATATGTCTGCTGAGCTTATTGGAACCTTTTGAACTTATTAAAATCACTTTGGACCTTTAAAACGCTAAACGGACCTTAACGGCCAATGAGGCCCGATTAGCCTAAAATAAGCTCGGTGAGCTTATTAATAAGCCAAAAACCGAATGTTGTAGCTTAAATAGTTGGCTTACAAAAGGCCTTATTATTTTTAAACTAAAGCGCACTTTAGAATAATTAATGGACCTTAATGGGCCCGATAAGGCCCATTAAGCCATGATAAGCTTGTTAGAGCTTATTTATAAGCTATGGCAGCTTATATGGGTTATTTTGACATAATTAAAACTTATTGCCACTTGGTGGATTTAATTGGTGTAAAAATTGCAATTGTACAAGCCAAGAGTAACTTATTTACTACCATTAGGAAAAATGGGGCTATAACTACAGGAGTAATAATATACTACCAGTCTGGAAATGACTATAATTACCAGAGTAACCTAATTTACTTCCAGTCAGAAGGGGGGGGGACCTATATACTACCAGGAGTAGTAAATATATACTTACCAGTAGGAATGACTATAATACCAGGAGAGTAACTAATATACTACAGTAGGTGATGATACTACTACAGGAGTAACTTAGTATACTATCAGTAGGATATGACTAATAACATACCAGGAGGTAAAACTACGATACTACAGTAGGATTGACTATAATATACCAGGGAGTAACGATGAATACATTATTCTAACACGTATGCACCATACCGAGTGATAACTGGATATATATACTTGCAATTTTCTTGTAGCTTATACATTGTGTCTTTAGCTAAATTTGTTAGACTAAGATGCCGTATTTACTTAGGTATTGTCGGTGCGATTCATACTTGGATATCTATTTATCAATTTCACGAGGACTATTTACTAAGGTGTATGTGAGTAATTCCCTTGTTTTGCTGTTATTTAAATGATTTACATCCTTGGGGTGAGAACATGCTTTGTTTTACAAATTGGACGCAATAAGTGTACATTTTATACAAACGATCAGTGTTTGCCTAAGCTAGTGTTTAACCATGAGTCAAGTATCGATGAACTGTTAGTTCGAATAGTTATAGTTTGGGAACTGCATTGTGTGGAGCACGGAATGTTATTGATAGATCTATTCAGATTGACAATCTCGTTGGGTGACTAGTATCACTGGGAACGAACGCTATAAACATGCTCGAATTTTGCGGATGATTTAGGGTAAGTACATCATTTAGGGGCTAGTACCTGGCAATTCAATTTGCATTCATACTTGTCAAAGCTTCGGTGTCATGAGTCTAGTAAACGTATTCACTTTTTAATGATGATGCATGTGTTGCTAAATCATACACTTGGAAATCTTGCGCTCTCTACCATTGAATTTACATAACACCTATGAAATTCCAACTTTATGTTGTTGTTTTAAGCATGTTTTTCAGTCAATTAGGCACCGAGGTGCGATGATCACATTGGAAGTCACAAATAATTGAGAGTCAACACTTAATGATTTGGGGTCTTATTACATCTTTGGGGACAATTGTTATAAACCGAAATCTTTATTTATATTGTTGAACATTTTGAAGCCATAGACTTATGTAACAAACAAGTAATTTGTTAATCCAATGTATCTTTTTCAAAACGACACGTTTAGTGGTCGTTCTCATATCTTGTGCTATTGATCCAGAAATGTAACGCCCTCGGATATTCAAACATTCCGCTGCGTGCTCAGATTTGAGGGTGTTAGAGATTGGTATCAGAGCCAAGGTTATAGAGAACCAGGTCAAAAGGTTTTGTCTGGACTATAACCATTTTCAAAATGTTTTAACCAAATGGATTTTCGAGGGACATACACGCATTTCTTGTTTACATCATAGCGGCATTTATGCTTAATGACATGCATTGTTTAGCATTAGTTAGGGTACTATGTGGTGGGTGCCTGGTGGCTTTTAATCTTTTCTTTTTCATGATTAATATACGTGTATATAAATGGTATTACGTATATTTCTATAAGAGCTTCATTATTATTAAAGCTTATAGACATATCATATCGATCCTTCCTATAAGTAATACTTATATAAGTTATTTTGCTTTTTGCAGAAATCATGTCTTCTGCGACATCTGCTGTTACCTACACTTCCGTTTACACCGACTATGAGCCCGGTAGAGCCTTCGGGGAGCCAATGGATGAGGAGGTATCAGAGGAGGCATTTCCACGGGTCATCGTACTAGGATACGATGGACTCCCGCTATAGCCAGTAGCCCCACCATCACCAGATTACATACCAGGCCCAGAGAATCCATAGACACCACCAGTTCCTCAGGATGAGGATGAGCGTGAGCCTATGTTCGTACAGGCACATGACCCTGACTACGTGCCAGAACCTACTGTTGAGTCACCCGGATATGTTACCGAGTCAGATCCGAAGGAGGATCCAGAGGTCGTACGAGGATTGATGAGACAGAGGATGGTCCCGCGTTGACTAGCCTATGAGACGGGGAGATGATGGAGTGATGATGACGGCATTCATGTAGGGATGACGCGCCAATAATGAGGATGAGGGAGTACGAGGGAGGATGTAAGAGGGAGGAGGAGAACTTAGCTCCGGCTGATCTACTACCGTTATCCTGCTGATGAGCCTGTTTTCCCACCTGAGGGAACAGAGCCTGTTATACCACCACCCTCCACTGACATTGCAATTGGGGCTAGGATTACCATCCGACCCCAGACTTCCATATCCCTTCCACCAGAGGCAGAGATTGAGAGACTTTTGACCATGACTACTCCATCACCATCACCACCTATCTTACTATCACCACCCTCTGTAGAGGAGCGCCTTGCTAGGTGTATGGCCCCACCTGCACATTCACCACCTTTACCACCATCATCTGGGTGTCTAACCCAAATCCAGACACTCAGGATAGCATCCACCCAGGCTCTTATCGATGCAGTTACTGCCGCATTACCACCACCTCCACTACCACCATCTCTATACATACCACCACCTGTTGACCGTAGGGATGATATCCCCGAGTCTGAGAAACCTCCCCACAAGAGATTGCATTTGTCCACTCTAGGCTCTAGATATGAGATCGGAGAAAGTTCTACTGCTAGACCTACCAGAGGTCGAGGGATAGATTATGGGTTTGTTAGCATGGTAGATGCTGAAGAGAGGCGACAGGGGATTAGAGATGTTGGGTATGGGATTAGGGATACTTGGGTAGATCCAGCAGAGGCAGTTTCAGAGATAGCACCTATGACCGTGGGAGAGGTCGACACTAGGGTCATAGAGCTTGCTGAGTTCCATGAGCGTGATACATAGGACTTGTATGCTTTACTAGAGGATGCCCAGGATAGTAGGTCTCGTATGTCACAGCGAGTTGATAGAGACTCGCAGCGAGTCGATTTACTTATGGGGGATAGGATGACTCTCTAGGAGACAATATGGATGGTGGAGGAGGAGGCCTATGCTTCCCGAGAGGCTTGGGCCCACTCGATAGGATTGAGTCAGGTGACTCATCAGGAGCTTCAGACCCATCGTGATCATGTGTATGCACATGAGACCTATCTCCAGGCACACCAGACACAGCTACAGCTGCAGAGTACTCTCGTTCAGACACAGCATCAAGTACACGAGACTCGCTTTCAGATGCAGCAGGCTGAGTTAGCAGCGCTTTGAGAGACTGATCGTAGGCGCCAGGAAAGATTGGTTGAGGAAGACTTCTGAGTCATCAGGAGATTATGAGGGAGAGATGAGGCGAACATGCAGGACTGAGTTCGTTAACATTGCGAGAGCCGTAGATGGGGCTAGCAGCCAGGGATCCAGAGGCTAGGTGTATTGATCACCAGATGTTTGGGGAGCGACAATCACATCTAGTGATTTATGTTATTGTATCTTGCTAGGTCATTGTACAGGCATGTTAAATGTATTAGGGGTTTTCCCCAGCTAGAATAGCTTAGATATTTTGTATGGTAATATGTGTACTTCCGACTACTATTTTCATGTAAAATTTTCAAGTTATGATTGAAATGAATGTTTATTTGTACTATATACCGCTCTTGTGTTGATTATCTTCATTATATATTTATTATTTATTATGTCGTATAACCTCACGTTTTGTCTTTTGTGATTTAGACAAATCATGGCACCTACGACCAGAAGGGACCAAACACCCCTGTTTAATGACACCAACCCCAAACAAACATGACTCAAGAATCCATCCAAGCAAATGATCGTCAAGGCTCTTTGCGAAACTCCTACCATGGGAGATGGAAGCCACAGTTCGCACGGGGATAAACCGATGGAAGTGCAAAACTTCTGCGCCATTGTTTTTACGCTGCATTCATGAAGTGTTAACCTTTGAACTTCAGGGGACTGAAGTAGGCCTTTCATTTAGTGGTCGGTTTAAACTGGTGGATTGAAAGATGGAGTCAGTTTTCAATATTAGTGGTTGTGCGTTGAGAAACAAGTAAAGTTTGCCACCTATGCACCCTGTTTGGGCTGCTTTGACTTAGGTGGGAGTATGGTTCAGATTAGAACCTTAGGTCCTGAAGGCATTTGCAATGGCTTGGAAGTACTCAAGAAAAAGAGGACAGACCAAGTATTGTCCGCAGGGTGGAGAATCAGAATTAGAAATCGAGCTGTTGGCAATCCTAAAGGTCAAGGGAAACGTAGTTCAGCATACATCTGAACGTTTCCAAGGAGTTAACCTGATATGTACCAAGTTTGTTGCTCAATGAAATCAAATGAGAAGGTACAAGTACATCGGTGGGCACTTCCCTGACAACATTTAGAGGAAGTCAAGTCTGCCAGACCCAAGAGTTTGATGGATGAGACTATTGAGTGGCCAATGACTTGATGGATCAAGAAACTCCGCACCTACGCGGAAAGGCATCTGACAAACAAGGAGGATGGCTGAAGATGCATCCTAAAAAACCATGGTCAACAACAGCAACCCTTCAAGAGGAGTAAATGTCGCCAAAGTCTACAACTTGGGGACAGGCGAAAGGAAGCCTTTTGGGGGATCTTTGCCTAGTGCAACAAGTGCAATCTCTACCACAATTGGCCCGTGCACCCAGATGGTGCCACAAAGTGCCACAAGATTAGGCAGCCATTGCTCGCGATTGCAGGAATACTGGTAACATCAATGTTGGCTAACACTCGTAAGGGCATGGTGGCAACTCCCAAAGATTTGGTTTGTTGTTGAGTTGGAGCACCAGGTCACTTCTCAAGAAGAGCTTGTCCAGACTGAAGAATAAAGAATGGAGGAAATGGGTATGCACAAGGATTGGTCGTTTATGTAAGTTGGGAATGCAGAAAAGAGGAAATGCACCAGGGAAACCTGATTGCGATATTTGTCGTCCAAGGTACGTTCCTCTTAAATAACCACTATGCACTTCTATCTTATTCGCACTGGTTGATGATAGAAGTTATAGATCCATGCATTTAGTTCTCTTGATAAACATCGCCCCAATACATTACGAAATTGTTTAATGATGTCGAATTAGCTGATGGGAAATTAGTCGAGATAGACACAATTATAAGGGTTGCTCCCTTAATCTTTCTTACGGCCTCGTTCAACATAGATCTAATGCCCGTTAGAACTGGGTAGTTTCGACGTATTGTCGGTATGGAGCTGGTTAAGAAGTTGTCACGTTTGTTTTTTTGTGATCGTTAGTGCGATGAGAAAACTTGTCTCAATTACCTATGGGAGTGAAACTTTGACTTTTTGCGGCAACAAAAGTAACAACGAGAGAGAATCCCGGTTGACAGTTATCTCAAGTTCAAAAGCTCAAGAGTACATGGCCAAAGGATGCCAGGCCTTTTTAGCCCCGTATTCGCAGAAAGAGGAGGCGAGGAGTCGGAAGAAAAACAGATATAAGGACGTACCAACCGTCCGAGATTTTCCTGAGTTAATTACCTGAGGATCTGCAGGTCTTCATCAGAGCTTGACCAGGGGAATCAATTCGATTTTTATTCCAGGAGCCGCACCCGTAGCTCGAGCACCATATCGATTGGCCCATCCGAATGGATGGGAATTATCAGAACAATTACAAGAACTTCTGACAAGGGATTCATAAGGCCTCTAGTTCCTCACTTGGGGAGCCACGGTCTTATTTGTCTAAAAGAAGGAAGGGGTCGTTCAGAATGTGCATCGGAATACGAGAAGTCTAAATAAATTGACGTAAGAATCGTTTTATCACTCCCGTGGATGACGATTTGTTTGATCAACTTTAAGGATCCAGTATTTATTCAAAGATAGATCTGAGATTCGGATATCACCAGCTTAGAGTACGAGAACAAGACATTACAAAGACGGCATTTCGAACTCGGTATGGCCATTACGAGTTCCAGGTCATGCCATTCGGACTGACAAGCGTACCTGCGGTATTCATGGACCTCATGAACCGAGTGTGCAAACCTTATTTGGATAAGTCGTAATTGTCTCATCGATGGACATACTTATTTATTCAAAGTGAAATGAGGCATGAAGAACACCTAAAGCAATTTTTGGGAATTGCTTAAGAAAGAGAAGTTGTATGCAAAGTTTTCAAAATGCGAATTTTGGATTTCGAAGGTACAATTTCTCGGACATGTCATTGATAGTAGAGGCATACATGTGGATCCGGCCAAGATAGAGTCTATCAAGGATTGGGCATCTCCTAAGACACCAACAGAGATTCGCCGATTTTTAGGTCATTGATGGTTCCAACTATCGAAGGGTTCATTGAAGGATTTTCGAAAGATTGTAAGTCAATGAGAAAACTTACTCAGAAAGGAATCACGTTCGAATAGGGAGAAAAGGAAAGAGATCGCTATTCAGTTAATAAAGCAAAAGATGTTGCAGTTGCTCCTAATTTGGCTTTGCCTGAAGGGAGGTGAAGACTTTGTGGTTCTACTGTTGATGCGTCACACAATGGGCTTAGGTGATGTGCTATTGCAAAGAGGAAAGTGATTGCATTGCTTCTCGACCAGTTAAAAGTTTTACGAGAAGAATACACACTCTATGATTTAGAGCTCGGGTCGGATAAGTGTTTGCATTCAAAAATATGGTGACACTATCTTATACGAAATAGATGCACGTGTTCACCGCCATAAAAGGCCTACAAACCATTCTCGATCAGAAGGAGCTTATAAATGAGACAACTCGCTGGCTGGAAGTAGCTGAGTGACTACGATTGTGATATTCGTTATCATACCGCGGAAAGGCAAACCGTAGGGGCCGGATTGCGCTGAGCCGTAAGAAACGGATTGAGCCACTGCGGGTCTCGAGCCTTTGTTATGTACAATTGGTTTGGAATCTCCCCAACCGAATATTTAAAAGCTCAGTCGAGCAGAAACCGGGAATCTTGTGATAGAAGTGTAGGGTGATGTAATTAATGGAAGGGACTATACCCAAGGAGAGGTTGGATCGCATGCCGATGGAACACTATGTTTACACAGCAGGAGTAGGATACCTTGCTATGAAGACTCTTAAGCTTCGTGTATTATGAATTGAATCCCACAAGTCGAGACTTTCTATCCATCCAGGTTCCGAAAAGACTGATACCAAGATGTGTAAGAATGTATATTGGTGGTCCAAAACAATGGAAAGCTGACATCGCCACGTATGTTAGCAAATGCTCTGAATGTGCAAGGGTCAAAGCCGAAAACATTTCAAAGGCCATCGGGATTGCTTTAGTACAACTTGAAATACCCGAGTGGATAGTGGGGGGGGGGATTTAATTATCACGAATGGGTTTTTTCCCAAACTTCCTAGGTCATCACAGGTTTCGACACCATCTGGGTGAGTGTGGATCGACTTACATTAAATTCTGCTCACTTTTTGCCAATAAGGAAGGGAGAACGATCCATTGGACAAGTTGGCATAAGGTTGTACCTGATCAGGATAGTGGAAAGATACAGGATACATTGCTTCAATTTTATGTGATCGTGATGAAGATTCTCTTCAAATTATGGAGATCATTCAAAAAAGCTTTGGGTACAGATATTAGTTTGAGTTGGCGTATCATCCAGAAACTGACGGCCAGAGCGAGAGAACCATTCAAACTCTCGAGGATATGCTACGTGCTTGCGTGATCGATTTTGGCAAAGGTTGGGTTAAGCATTTGCCATTGGCCGAGTTTCATACAACAACAGTTATCACGCTAGCATAAAGGCGCCCTTATGAGGCACTGTATGGT
The DNA here is from genome assembly GCA_026074375.1 of Tanacetum coccineum. Classification (NCBI taxonomy): domain Eukaryota; kingdom Viridiplantae; phylum Streptophyta; class Magnoliopsida; order Asterales; family Asteraceae; genus Tanacetum; species Tanacetum coccineum. The sequence goes on from BQNB010001224.1 coordinate 122,760, forward strand.
CGAAATGTCGGTATCACCATTGTGCGGGGCCGAAGGTTGGGGAAGCCCAACTGACTGGCCCGACATTAATCCAAGAAACAACGAAAAAGATCATCCTGATCAAGCAAAGGATGCAAGCTGCTCAGGATCGACAAAAGAGCTACGCTGATCGGAAGCGAAAGCCGATGGAGTTCAAAGTTGGAGATAGAGTTATGCTCAAGGTCTCACCTTAGAAAGGAGTCTATGTATGGTTTTGGTAAGTGGGGCAAGCTGAACCCGAGATATGTCGGACCTTTCAAAGTGTTAGCAAAAGTTGGGAAAGTTGCCTACAGGCTGGAACTTCCTCAAGAGTTGAGCAGAGTTCACCACACTTTCCATGTATCTAATCTGAAGAAATGTTACGCTGAGAACAGGGTAGATTTTAAGCTTATTCAAATTCGGCTTATTCAAGCTTATTTGGGAGCTTATTTTTGTGGCGTATTTGATTTTTTTTCTTATCCATTTGTGGTCCCAACCGGTTCTAAACAAGAAACATAGATCCACATTTTTAGCTTCACAAGATAGGGACTTCTTGTTTGGTAGTAAAAGTGGTCCACACTCGAAAGTGACTTCAAGCGGAATATGTCACTAGGTAAGCGAAACATGCAGGTTTGAGTGTCAAGCGAAATATGCAGGTGTAAATTTTAAGCGGAATATGTACGTTTATGTAACATTTCTCATTTTCATGTCATTTTACGACTCTATTAATGATCACTATTTATTTTAGTCCGATACGCGTTTACTTTTAATTTTGATTTTGAGCTAAATCGCGTAGACTAGAAATAATCTTTTAATGTAAACGGTCATCAAATAAATTAAGGTTTACATCCACCAAGTAAGAAATAATTATCAAGAGGATGATTATGTACTTTGCGTATTTTATTTTTATTGGTCATGCAAAAGGGTTACGTATCGCAATAAAATACGTTTGAACACACCTCAGAAATACCTAAACTTATCTAGACTCAAACCAATACCCACTTTTAAAAACCTTAACACAAAAATTTAATCAATTTTGTGCATATAACCCACTAGGGGCCGGTTAGGGGTCCAAAACAAGTAGGAAATCTTTCTAATGATCCTTACAAGTACTAGTACTTCCTCTAACTCATTAATACTTGTCCTAATGGTCTCCTATTAGTCATTTACACATTGGTTAAGAACCATTGTGCCTCTTGATTTCCTTTGTGCCGCGGATGACTAGGAACCAACACACAAATCCATAAGATTTGCTAGCTAAGCCAAATCTTGTACATCTTGAGAGTAATTAAGAATGGTACTAAGATGGTTTAGTAAAACCATGTGTTAGCAACTAGGAAACTCAAAAACCACCTCCTAAGGCACAAATTTGGTTCGGTGTGGGTGGTTTGTGAAACCAAGAGAGCTAACTAGCTTCTCATCCTATAAATAATATTCACTAGCTCACTTAACACATTTCCAAACTCTTATATACTTTCTTCTCTCATTCGGATCACAAAACGCAACCATACACTCCTATTTGTCACATTTGAGAACACGACACAAGCTAAGGGATAATACAACGAGTGCACAAGGGGTCTACGAGCTAAGGGCTAGCACACATCACGTCCACTTCTCAATCTAAGAGCTATAGGACCCTTGTAAGTCCCTCACGACACTTTGCAATTCATAGTTTAATTGTCGCTTGATTTCTAGACTTGTGTCGCGACCCATATAGGGTTCACGCACCTATATATGTACATGTTATACTTGTGTGGTGCAAAGACCTAATTAAAACGCATGTACAAAGATGGATTATGTCAATCTAGGGGCTTAAGTGCCCTATTTATATGAAAAACTTGGACCTAGACGTAAACAATATACATTATACACAAAATGGTAAGAAAACTATACGTGAACTTTCTTGTAAACACGACATGAAGACTAAGGAATGTGTAGGCAACCTTATCTAGCGTGTGCATGTAGCGAACACGACCCTATGCATGCAAAATAAGCTCACATTTGGTATACTAGCTCGTTAACGGTGTCTTAAGAGGTACTAGAACACCTAACGGGCCACTAATGGCTTCGTTTAACCCACGCAGCCCACACTCGGGCCCAACAGGCCCAACAGTGGAGACCCTAGCTTATTAATAAGCTCTACGAGCTTATTAAGGTGACCTACGAGCTTATTGAAACTTATATAGGCCCTTATACCCTTTAAAAACCAAACGAACCTTAATGGACCTTGGTACTAATTTTCAGTAAATGGTTGTTGGGCCAACGAGCCCAATAAGCTCAAAATAAGCTCATCCGAGCTTATCAATAAGCCAAACAGCTTAAGCAAACTTAAATAAGCTTAACGAATGCATTTGTACTACCCGGACTAACTATAACATTACCAGTGGTAACCATTATGGTACTACCAGTACTAATGACAATATTATTCTACCAGGAGTAACTAATATGCTACCAGTAGTAATGACTATATCTACCAGTAGTAACCATTATATTACTACCAGTACTAATGACAATATTATTCTACCAGGAGTAACTAATATGCTACCAGTAGTAATGACTATATCTACCAGTAGTAACCATTATAGTACTACCAGTACTAATGACAATATTATTCTACCAGGAGTAACTAATATGCTACCAGTAGTAATGACTATATCTACCAGTAGTAACTATAAAGACCTAAATTTCATTTTTGTAAACTTAAAGGACTAATTATGTAATTATCAAAACTAAAGGGTTTACAGTGTAAATGTTTATATTTTATAAACCTAGGGACTAAAGTGTAATATCTAGAAGCTTAAGGGTATATTTGTGATCAAAAGTGAAATAATAAAACGCTTAAAGAATCGGTCGAATATTAATATATTCGGACATTAAACGGGTTTAATTTACGACTTAATAAATAAGTATATTTATTAAGAAAGTATATCCGTTTTCCCAAGAGCCATCAAACAATTTCAAATACATTAAACACGTACACCACCACACAAGTGATAACAGTATATATAAACTAGCAAATTTATTGTAGTTTATACATTGAGTCTTTAGCCTAAACTTGTAGACTAAGACTGGCCGTATTTACTTAGGTATTTGACGGTGTGATTCATACTTGGATATCTATTATCAATTTCCAGAGGACTATTCACTCAGGTGAGTTCATAGCCCCATGTTTTACAATTATTTAAATGATTTACATCCTTGGGGTGAGAACATGCTTTGTTTTACAAATTGGACGCAAGTGTACATTTTATACGTTTGTTGATTGATGCCATCTAGTTCTGATGGCTATCAGGTTGGAGAACAGGCTTTGTTTTACATAAATTGGCCCAATACTAGCAAGTGTAACATTTTATTACAATGATACATGTTTGCTAAGTAGCGATAACCCACTGAGCCCTTTATCATGAACTGCAATTCACTGATTTCGTGATGCGTGAAATTGTTATAGACTAGATGCTATTGGGATTGGACAAACCCCTGCTTTGGGCTGAATTAGCTATCACTGGGGACTACGAACGTATACCATGGTCGGTTTTGGGGATGTTTTCGGGTTAGAACATCATTCACAGGCATTCATTGGCATATATTGCATTCATAATGTCGAGCTCTTCAGGTCATAAGCTTAGGAGAAAACGTGATTACTTTTTTTGATGTTTGATTTTGGTTGCTAAATCATACACTTAGAAATCTTGCGGTCCTACTATTGATTTAATAACACCTTTGAATTCACCACAACATTATCGTTGACGTTTTTTCAGATGTTTTTCAGGTACTAAGGCACGAGGTTGCGATGATACATTGGAAGTCTAATTGAGAGTCAAACACTAAAGTCTGGGGTCATATTACACTTTTGGGAAAATTGTTATAAACCAAAATCTTTATTTATATTGTTGAACAATTTGAAGCCATGGGCTTATGCTAAACAAACAGCATTTGGTTATTCCAATGTATCTTTATTTTTCAAATGACACGCTTAGTAGTCGTTCTTAGAATCTTGTATACATAAATGTAACGCCCTCAGATATTCAAACATTCCGCTGCGTGCTCAGATTTGAGGGTGTTACACCATTTGGCAAGATGATTATAAAGCTAAAGTGGTTATGGAAGAACAAGAAGGATGAAGATCAGACTGTAATTCGCAACAAAGCACGACTTGTTGCTAAAGGTTATGCTCAGGAAGAGGGTATTGATTTTGAAGAATCATTTGCTCCAGTTGCTCGCTTGGAAGCAGTTCGGATTTTTGTTGCCCACGCAGCACACAAGTCTTTTCCAATCTATCAGATGGACGTGAAAACGGCATTTCTTAATGGTCCACTGAAGGAGGAGGTTTATGTTGCTCAGCCAGAAGGGTTCGTTGATCCAGATCATCCAGAAAAAGTCTACCTTCTAAGGAAAGCTTTGTATGGATTAAAGCAAGCTCCAAGAGCCTGGTACGATGAACTATCAAACTTCCTGATGTCCAAAGGCTTTACTAAAGGTACAATTGACCCAACTTTATTCAAGATAAAATACGGGGAGGATATTCTACTTGTGCAGATTTACGTTGATGACATAATTTTTGGGTCTACAAACCCTAAATATTCAAAAAGATTTGAAAAGTTAATGCACAGTAGATTTGAAATGTCCTTAATGGGGGAGATGAAATTCTTTTTAGGACTTCAGATCCACCAGTCCCCAAAAGGTATTTTTATCAATCAGGCCAAGTACGCTTTAGAAATTCTGAAAAAGCATAATATGGACAATTGTCACTCCATTGGTACACCATTGGCTACAAAACCCAAACTAGATGTAGATTTGAGTGGAGAACCCGTAGACCAATCTGATTATCGTAGTAAAATCGGGTCACTCATGTACTTGACATCTAGTAGACCAGACTTAGTGCAAGCAGTATGCTATTGTGCACGTTATCAAGCACGACCAACACAAAAGCACCTCAAGGAGGTTAAAAGAATCTTTAAATACCTAAAGGGTACCATTAGCATGGGACTTTGGTATCTAAAGGATTCTGGCTTTGAACTAACAGCATTTTCAAACGCTGATCATGCCGGATGCCTTGATACTCAGAAAAGCACTTCTAGAGGGATACAGTTCCTTGGTGATAAGCTAGTAAGTTAGATGTCAAAGAAACAAAACTGCACCGCAATGTCTTCCGCAAAGGCAGAGTACGTAGCGTTATCTGCAAGTTGTGCTCAAGTAATGTGGATGAGGACACAACTTCAAGATTATGGTTTCAACTACTACAAAATACCGTTGTACTGCGACTCTCAGTCAGCCATAACAATATCATGCAACCCTGTACATCATTTGCGAACAAAGCACATCCATACTCGGTATCATTTCATAAAGGAACAGGTTGAAAATGGTATAATTGAATTATATTTTGTCAGAACTGAATACCAATTAGCTGACATGTTTACGAAAGCCCTTCCTGAGGATAGGTTTAAGTATCTTGTCAGAAGGATTGGTATGAGATGTTTGACTCCAATTGATCTGGAGGTTCTGACAAATGAGACTGCTTGATATCATCATCAAACATCATCATGTACATATTTTTGAGAAAAGCAAAATACAAAAATATAAAACTTCAAAAAGAAAATACAAAATCAGAAAACAGAAAAATTCAAAAAAGATTATTCTCGACATGTCTTTTGGAATCGATAACATTTACGTGCTTAGAAATGTCGATTAACATTGACACGGGTGTGTAAATGAAGTTCGAGCGAGAGTTTGCAAATAGTTTGAAAACATGTCATTTCTAATTTTCTAAATGGCTTATGTGCAAATATCAGTACATAACCCGGACTTCCAAAAAGGGAAGGTTTATAACTTATCCTCATAACGAGAAAATTAATGTTTCTCGGTCTTGAGCTGTTCTTACAAGACATTCAATGTTTTTTAGCTCAAGAAAAAGGATAGTGTACGTATCAGTGCGCTTACCTAATTTTTCAACAATTTTTTAGCTCAAGAAAAAGAAGTCCTCTAACATTTGGTTTTTCAAAAAGTTGAACATAATTTTTCAATAATTTCTCGATGACAATTCATAATCTTTCAAAATTGTGTGTCTCACAAATGTTTATCAAAGAACAACAATTTTTCAGTTGGTCAATTTTATTGAGGGGAGTTTTTTGGAAAAACAAAGTTTTAATTTTTTTTGATACATCAACAACGACAATTCCTTATGTATTCAAAACATTATCAAAATGTCCAAACCATTCCATAGCGGAATAAATTTTCTCCCACAGAATTTTCAAGACTATAATTTATAGAATCACAAGGTATTTCAAAATACTAAGTGATTATTAATTAAAATAAGGGGAGAAAATGTAATTAAAATTTGACTAATTGAGCTCCATGTGCTGAACATAAGACAAAAGGTTTTATTGTTTGATCTTATACCCAACAACATCTTAAATACACGATGATTCCTGAAGTCATAAGGTGTTAGGTTAGGAATCAATCCTATGAGCCAACCAAAACCGGAGATTCTAACCCAGGATAATCCAAAGATAGAAAATAGCAAGTCCTTAGGTATGATTGAAGATGAAATGTAAAAATGGGAATAATGCCTGAGCAAAGATTGATTTAACACTTGAACAATCACAACAAGGTGTTAGTAATAACGTCTTGGTAAGCATTGAAGGCGTTAAAGAATTAAAAGGAAATGTATGGATAAAGGGTGTAAACAAAGAAGCCTCTCAAAACATAAGGCAGAAACCGGTCTATCATATGCTGTCGAGAATCACATGTTGATTGCTACATTGAAGACAGACATCATGGACACCAGTGATGCAATCACAACCCTTTCCCAGCCATTGCTGGGTTATCTAACAAAACATATCTCAATTGATCAACGGAGAAATAACATACTTATCTATTGACATTTCATTTCGAGATCGTTGATATTGTATAGGTGGCAATCTACTCAAGCCTCCGAGTACTAAAACCAAAATGCACTAATCGAGTCTAGAGCCAAGAGATCAATCTAAATCTCGTTAGGACACATTCCATTTCAAACACTTGTTGAACATCATCAAGTTCACAAGCTGTTAACAAGAGTCCTACGCAATATCCTTGTGATATTTTCTAGAACATCCGAGTGATACTATAAGTATTCACAATGAAGATGGAAATCCTGCTTGAGTCAGCATCAAACAAGCTCTTGGTAGGTGACTTGCGAGATTCTATATGAATCAAACTTGTGACAACTGGATATCGATTTGGTCCAGTAAATGAATTGACGGTTGATGAATTTTGATAAAAGCTGTAAAACTCCTGATGTGTTTTACAAAAACGCTTTTACAAAGTAATATGTTGATTTATTTTCAAATCAATTTTCTGGATAGACACTAACTAAAACCTGTAGGTTAAATAAACGGTGGTGACAGTATCCCAATCAAACCAAATCGTTTCCTTACCACATTGTTTACATGCTCATTCTACAAAGACAAACTATCATGAAAGCTCAAGATTTAAAGACAAAGACCTCCGCAAACTCTAATTTGAAGCTTTCAAGATGAGGCATAGTATGAGAATGTTGGCCAAAGACACAAGATCGCAAGATGGAAAAGACGATAAAGACAATGACAAAGGCTCAAAGCTAAGATCACAAAGCATGAAGGAACAAGCCTACAACAAAGAACAAAGAGAAAGACCAAGACCACATGAGCTTAACGACAAAAGCAAACTCATTGATCTCATGAAGGAGTGTCATCAATGAACTCACTTCGGGGGAGATTGTTAGCCTCAAAATATTGAGTCGAACATGAAGTTCGTTCATTATGTATGTTAGTCTCGGTCAATCATTTAGTTAACGTTGTAATAGGAAAGTATCGGGAATCGGGCTTGATAGTTAATCTAATATTGTATATGTTTCGGGTTTAATCCCAAGCAAAACCTGAGCCTGGGTCCTAGTCAAATATCACGAACGTCATTTTAAGTGTCGGGGTATATATATACCTTTTCCACTTTGGAAAAGGTACAAGCACACACAAACACGGGTTGATTTCATTTTTTAATATATTTCTCTTTTCTAAATTCTCTCTCAACTCTCTCTCTTGTTCTCTCTCCCTAGGAAATCTTCCCCACTCCTCTTTTCTTGATCATATTCGTGTGGTATATGAAGTAAAGTGATATCGGGATTCTTACACATCCTGTTAGGAGACATCTCCAATTAGCATATGCAGATGGTATTAGTTCTTTGCCTAATACTAAAATCTTTGATCAGCTCACTCTAATGGGGTATGTTTCAAATGATGACAAACTTACTTTTCAAAAAGGTAATTTTCACCGTAATGGAGATTCTTGATCCATACCATATTACATTGTTTAAGTCCTAAGAAAACTTCACGGGAATAATTTTCTAGTAATATTGCAATTGGCAATCAATTTTTAGGTATTTACAAACAGACTTTTAAGTTATTGTTATTTTTTTTTCAAATTAATTTTTTATTATTGGTATGGTGAAAAATGAGCGGATTAGTAAAACAAATTTTTTGATGTACCATGATTTATAGCAAAACATATTGAATAAAAAAGAAAAGGCTTCCTAATCAACACAACTAGAACATAATGTTTCATCCTTCTTTTAAACCACAAAAACTTATTAGCAACAATGAAACAAGGTTTTCAGTGGGTACACATTCCCTATTTGATACTATACTTATTCATGATCAACCTGTTATGGGTGAAGGACTCACATCTCACTATTGAGTCCCAACATACAACCCCATTTGCCTTCCTAACCTATCCACACAACCCCACTAACATCTCAACCAAAGTCATCACAAGAACAACCTCTCAAGTTACCTATAATTGAAGCCTATCACTGATTCCTTTACCACATCACATACCAACTCAGACACCATCGTCCCGATGCCCCATGATTCACCTCTCTTAGGAGGTTCACACACCTAAAGTGATGAGGTAAGCAGAAACCTTAATGAATTGATAGAATTATGTAACCCAATTATCTGTCAAAGTCACCAGCTTGGAGAGATCTCAAACAGACTAAGGAAATATTTATGGTAAGGCTCCTTACAAAGTTGTACAAGAAGGTCAAAACATTTGAAGCCAAGCTAAAATCTACCACAGAAAGAGAAAGGTAAGGATGGTAAATTCTGATGATGAGGATGATCTAGGTTTCAAATGGATACTTCCAACAGGGGAGGATAACAGAAGTACATAATATGAAGGATTCACATTACAGCAGTTTACTCCTACAAAAGTTACACAAGGTAAAAGAACAAATGATCAAGAGAAGATTTCTGAAGCTTAATTTAAGTGTTCTCAGAAGTTAAGATCCTTGCAAATGCACCAGAGAAAAATTAAAGACCTTACATCTAGAAAAGAAGTACTGAAACCCCAGTTCAAAATATAGTACTGCTAGAGGCTTTTTTAGTACTGCTGAGGAAGTTTAAGGTAAAGAACAGATTAGTACTGATAAAAAGGAAATGGCAAGAGTTGTAGCAAGAGAAGAACAGGAAAGGATTGATTTTGAAAAAGCCCTAGAGTTACAAAAATAGTTGGATGAAAGGGAAGAAACTAATAATATTGACTGGAATACTATTGCTGAACAAGTTCAAGAAAGACAGTCAGATACTATAAAAAGATATCAAACTCTCAAGAAGAAACCAGTATCAGTAGCTCAAGCAAGGAAGAATATGATGATTTATTTGAAGAATATGGCTGGATATAAGATGGGTTACTTCAAAGGAATGAGCTATGATGAGATCAGACCCATATTTGAAGAAGAGTATAATAAGATACAAACTTTGTTTAAGAAGGATACATAAGTTGAAAAGACAAAGACAAAGAGAATTACAGAAGAGACACTACTTCAAGAAAGTTTCAAGAAGTTAAGGACAGCTGAAGCTTCAAGGTCAGAACCTATTCAAGAACAACCTACTGAAGAACCAAAAGAATTATCTGAAGAAGAACTTAAGAAGATGATGGAGATAGTTCCAGTAGAAGAAATTAAGGCAGAAGCTTTACAAGTAAAATATCCTATCATAGACTGGGAAAATTAAAACTGAATGGGTCAAAGAAAATAGTGGATAGATTAGTCAGGGTCGAAAATCACAGAGGCATATCAAGTCTTTAAGAGATATGCTCAATGATTTTGATAGAGAAGAGACCTTGGTAACATTATGGAGTTTAGTTAAAGCAAAGGGAATTTATTTTAGATGCACATAGACCCACTGAATATAAGGAAAGAGCTTTATGGGTTTAACTGGAAAGGTTGTTTGAATCAGATAAAGCGATGAAATGTGATGTGGAAAGGGCTACCAGATATTGTATGTTCCTTTGACATGAAGATAAAGAGATAGAATTGTGGGTTGAACTAAAGATGTTATTTGAACCAAATGCAGAAAATCTTTTAGAACTTCAGAAATATATGCATGATCCTTTGAAATGGTGGTTATATGATATGTGTGCAGTTCATCATGTATCTACAGAGAAAGGACAAGATATATTCATGCTGGTTGAAAAGGATTATCCACTGACAAAGGGACTTGCAACTTTGATGCTATGTAACAAGCTAAGAGTGGATCAACAGTCAGAGATGGCAGATGAGCTTTTGATAAAGATCTACAATATAGCAAACAGACCAAGGAAGTAAAGTGTTTGGAAGCATCCTCAGCAGAGTACATTAGAAGAAACTTGAGATTTGATGGTAAATCACAAGTTTAGGGGAGGATTGTTGGGATTTAGAGCTTCTACACTTAGTACTGCTAATAGTTAGTTAGTACTGCCAGTACATTGTTAGTACTGCCAGTTATAGTTAGTACTGTTAGTTGTATATTTAGTACTGTTAGTCATATATAGTTAGTACTGCTTATGTGATATGCATGAGTTATATTAGGAATAGATATGCATGATCACTTAACGCATTTTGTAAGCCCATTAGGGTTTCCTTGGTGTATAAAAGGAACCCTTACGGCATAGTTAGATATACGAATCCAAGATAGAAAAGTCATAGTTATTAGGCAAAACATATAGTTGTTTTGTGAATCATTCAATATATTAAAAGTTTTGAGAAAGTTCTTGTGTTACTGTTTTATTGATTTATTGTACTTCTAAGTGTATAAAGATTAGATTCCGCATAATCTTTATATATACTACAAGGTTTCTGTCATAGTTGTTTTAGATTTATCTAAGATAACTAAAGCTTTAACAAGCTAATTAAAGATCTATCCAGAAGGGATCAACAAGATCTTTTTCTTATGGCAACTAACTCACACACGAATGTCCCTATTAATGTAGATGAGATGATAGGGGCACATCTGATAACCATGAAAATTTACTACTAATTACTTGTTTAACGTTAATATTTACATTGAACATTTTTAATATTTTGTGATTTATCAAAACAAAGAATTGAAAAAATAATTAATAATGTTTTTAGGCATTATTTTTATCAACACAAATCACATCCGAAGGAAAATAAACTAGTAAAGTCTAGCAATGCCATATTTAGCAATATGTCAATACTAGACTGGGGGACATGACGAGGTATAGTCTTCCTCCAGGTCCTCCGGAGGAAACAACATAACTAGTCACTCTTATGGACTTATGACAAGCATTCCCAAAGCTAGAATGGTACTCTGGAGAAGCTGGATCATCGAAGGATGGTCCCGGTCATATGTTAGTAGCATTGGTGCTAGTCAGAGAAAGGTACAATGGTAGTGTGCCAGGGGAGTGCGGTACATGTCCACAACGCTAGTCTGGCATATCACGACGATTGAACCAGCGAATCCAGTGTAAGTACTAGCTCGGCGATTTCTCCACTGCGCCAATTCGACAACCACAGTTCTTGTGTCGTAAGGTAACATTGGAGTAGTAAAAATAAGTAATCCTCTCCTTTACAGACAGAGCAACACACACTCCGAACCAAACTAACTCTCCCTCTTTTTTATCTCTCTAAATTTATCTCAAATACCTACACTTATCTTCACGATGGAGGTTAGTCTTGTATTCAAAACCTGAGGTGAGCTAATTGTGTTCTCTTTCTTATTTTCAGCTAGAGTACGAAGGAGCATCCTCCGAAGGATTCAAGCCGAACCAGGCTATATCTAAGTTCGAGTATATTAGTCAAGCCCAAGCGCTCCACGTAAATTTGCTCAAACAACCACATATTAATTGTTTCATAAAGCTTTCCCATAAGGTATCGTACCCATGGTCTTACACACCCTAAAAACGACATGTTACAAAAAACACATTATGTTATCTGATAGATGTAGCACTGATCAAATTAATCATCGATCATGTTAGCTTCACATCGTCACTCACTCCTATCATATGACCGATCATCAAACAGTCATATGATTTACCGCCAAACAAACCACACAAATAATTTCATTAAACATAATCATATCTCACACAACACGTCGCGCATATAGAAATAACAAATAAAATAAAATTAACTTTAATAAACTTGTGACTAAAATACCTCCAAAATCCGTACATAAGTGATGAAAGGGGACGAGGTGTATCGACTCCAACGAGCTTGCGTCTGAGATTGAACTCGAGTTACTCGACAAAGCTCAACCAACTTGTTTACACTATCTGCAAACACACATGCATGTATCAAGCATTGTGAGGCCAATGAATAGATAGAGACAATTCATTGGAACTAAAATTGATACAAGTCAGGTCACTGAACATGTCCTAACCTTGCACTGTACCTTCATCAGCCAGCTTCCAATCCTAATTAAACTCACACAACACACACATCGATTATCCAATCAACGTGGCGACAGTCTAATGGTATGGAGGTTTTATCCTCCTAAGCAAGGTCTCAAGTTAGAGTCTTGTCTAGGGCGATAGGGGTTTCCCCCCGCGTGCATAAAGGGAAAGGTGTCATTGTCTTCTGGGCTGGACCCAACCTGGTTGTGTGGGCTCACTACGCCTTCTAGGCTAGAGGTCATGTAGCCATAATTGCCGTTAAAAAAAAAACACACTCGATTATCCAAAATTTAATGTCGGGTCTACTTAGGTCAGATTTTCATCAATGATATAGTATTTTTGAAATGACAAGAACCCTTCGATTTTTGTTATATGAATTATACGCGACTTTTTATTGCCGTCTTTGAGGGTGTTTCGAAGTGAGCGACTGCTCAGGCTCAAACATGTTAAGGTGGGGATATGAGATAAGGGGGGGGGTTATAAGGGTTTGAGAGAAGGGTTTCGTCGCAAATTTTTGTTAAATAATATTACATCAATATCAAATATACAGTGGAGTGATTGAGGCTTCCCAATGCAATGTCCTTAACAAAGGCTTTAAGACTTATCTTTTGACCATTTAATATACATATTGTCTATGTTCACTTTTATTGTTCTCTTTTAACATTTTAAAATCTTTTTTTTTCGAGTTTGATCTTAAATATTCTTGTTTGTGTTATATAATACTCGATGCAACATATATGAATAGATTGGTTTTTAAACGTATTTTCTTTGGTACAATTTTCATAAATATTATATATAGAAACAAAATAATTAAAGATTAAAGTCGAAAAAAATTCAAAAAGTTAAAAGAAGCCAATAAAAGTAGGAAGGATGTAGTATTAATTATGTATATATTAAGTCAATTTAAGCCAAAACAAGCATAAAATCCACCAATTAGCTCACAAAAACTATCTGACTTCAAATTATTTGCTGTCCCATATGGTAAATGTCATTAATAAAATAGACAAATGTTTCATTGTTCTAGCAATGTGAGATAAGACTACAAGTTTCAACAATTTTTAACAATTTTGTCTTGTTAACAATTATATGCATGTGTACACATGTTTTTCCTTGAAGAAATCATCATTTAGATGAGAAAATATCTTAAATGAGTAATGCGTTGAACGTTTAGATAACTAATTACATTATATTATATAAACGTTGACACTTTATATATAACATTACTTTTCAAAATGCCTTATTATATAATAATTTCGTCTAAGGCCTTCAAACATTATAAATATATCACATTAGGCTCAATCCACTGTCGTTTTGAACAGGTGGGTATCACCTGCTTGACATAACGGCCTCACATTTTGGGGCCAGCCCGATTTTAGTTTTTTTTTTTTTCTTTAAATTATTTTGTTTTTTTTTTTAATTTGTATGCACAAAGTAGGAGGGAAAAAAATATTACAAAAGTTTTGATTTATTCAGATAAAAAAATACCCGCGGAAACATATTTGATACCTAATAACTTTAAAATAATCGATATGGTCACAGAACGTACAAACCCAGTTATATTTAAAAAAAAACATGATACAAAAAAAAAACCCACCAACACTTTAAACATTAGCCCAACACATAAAGCCATATAAAAAAAATTAATACTAATTATACAACAATTGTCCGACAAACTAAGCCCTAAAAATCGCATAAAATGTGGCCCAAAATTTGGCCCAAAGTAAAAAAAAAATTACAAAACGGTCCCTCAACTTTTAACTATTTACGATTTTCTTACAAAAAAAAAAATCCTTCAAAAAAAATTAAGTAAAAAACAAAAACCCCGCTCAAGTTTTTATTGTTCACAACTTTTTTACATTCATCGGCCCAAATAAAAAGATATCGAAACCGTCCTAAAAAAAGAAAATATTCGGGAAAAAAAATAACTCGTCCCAACGAACGCAGAAAAAAAATTCCCGAATCAAACAAAAAAAAGGAAATAACCCGGAAAAAAATTAAAAGCCAAAAAAACCCAAAAATTAAGCCTAAAATCTGGCCCAAAGTAAAAAAAAATACAAAACAGACCCTCACCTTTTAACTATTTACGATTTTCTTACACAAAAATTCCCGTAAAAAAATTTACAAAAACGTCCCAAAAAAAGAAAATATTCGGGAAAATATTAGTCCGTCCCAACGCAAATTTTTTTTCCCCGAATCATACAAAAAAAGAAAATATTAAAAATTAGCCCCGCATAACGCATCGCCCAAAAAAAACCCCCGAAACGTAAAAAAAAGTTATTCGGGAAACAATTAGCCCCGCCGCAACGCGCGGGTTCATTTGCTTATATATACTATGTTTAGGTTAAAACTACGTCGTTTTGACGTAGTTGCTACAGTAACCGGCCCATCGGGCTCCCACTTTGGGCCGGCCCATTTGACTTTTTTTTTCGTTTTGACATACTTGCTACAGTAACCGGCCCATCGGGCTCCCACTTTGGGCCGACCCATTTGACTTTTTTTTTAACTAGACAACTTTAAAAAAAATCCACGGTACAAAATAGAAAACAAAATTACAGAAATACTTATTTCATTTAATCAAAAAATATCCCCCGACATATGACCAAACAACTTAAGCCCATAATAAAAAAAACTATTAAACATGAGACCGAAAAAATAAATCCGCACAAATTAATATAAAAAAATTGCTCGGCACAAAATAGGAAAAAATATTACAAAAGTACTGATTTATTCAGATAAAAAAATACCCACGACATGACGCCTAACACATAAGCCCATATAAAAAAACAAACTATTAAACATGAGACCGGAAAAATAAACCCGCACAAAATAAAAAAAAATAAAAAATTTAACGCCTCGCATCAACGCGCGAGCAATCATGCTTAACACATATTTACCCAAATCTCATAAAATTATATTAAAAAAAATAACTCAAATAGAAAAAAAAAACAAACCTTTAAACATGAGGCCCAACAAATAAGCCATATAAGAAAAAAAAACAAAGTATTAAACATGAGACCGAAAAAATAAACCAGTAAAAAAAAATTAACGTCCCGCAGCATCGCGCAGACAATCACGCTTGTTTTAAATACTCAGGGACCACGCTGCTTTTTAATCATGCAAAAGTAAGATCATGTGAACTAAAGTTTATAGATGAAATTACCCCTGCATATTGGTTTAAACTTTAGAATTATATAACTATACAAAAGGCAGACGCCCCGACCCAACAAAATTTATTGCGACCCGCCCGACATTTAATGAGGTTTTTTTTTTTTTTTTTTCTTTCTTTACATTGATTTTTTTCTTTTTGACCTTTTTTTTTCTCTAAAACCTTTAACTTTTTTTTTCCTCGAATACCCTCTCCAATTTCCCTACTCATTCGGCGCAGTTTTGATCAATGCGTCTGTTTTTTTTTACGAATAAACATTTAAGTTTCCCTCAAACCTCGCCTCCGCTAAACCTTACCGTCTTTTTTTTTTTTTTAAATTTTAAAATTAAATTTTCCGTTTTTTTTCTCGGAATAACCCTCGCGCACTTTTTATCCATCCGTCTGGTTTTTTTATGAATATTTTTTTTAACAGTTAGTTTTTTTTTTACCAGTTTTTTTTCCTTTTTTTTCCTCAAAAAGTTTTTAAAATTAAACTTTCCTTTTCTTCCCTCGGAATACCCTCTCGCACTGTTTGAGTCATCGGTCTGTTTTTTTATGAATAAAACTTTAAGTTTCCTCAAACCTCGCGCTTCCGCTAATCGTCACCGTTATTTTTTTTCTCAAAAAAATTTTAACAATAAAATTTTTCCTTTTTTTTTTTTTTTTACCCTCGGAATACCCTCTCGCATGCATTAAATGGCCTTTTGCATTTAGTGTGCATTAAATGCACCGGGTTGACCGGGGTGCATTTAATATGCCGGCTCAACCCTACCCGGTCCAATCGGTTTTTTTTTTTTTAGAAAAAAAAAATTTGTTTTCTTTTTTTAAATACTCTCTCGCACTTTTTTAGTCATCGGTCTGTTTTTTTATGAATGTCCGAACATTTTGAAAAAAAAAATTTAATTGTTTTTTTGTTTTTTTTTTCAAAATATTCACTCACACTTTCTGAGTTATCGGTATTGTCGGGTCGACCCGACCCAGTCCGCCCCGACCCGTTCCTTTTTTTATTTACGAAATAGCCCCTCAAATATTTACGAAATACCCCCTCTCATTTTAATTTTTTTTATAAAATACCCCTTTCCCCACTAGCGGTCGACCGTTAGTTTTTTTTTTAGAATGCACCAAAACAGTGCTTTAAATCGGTCGTTGCTTAACGACCGTTAATTTTTTTTTTTTACAAAAACATACCTTCTAACACGTCCAACCGAAAACACCGGCCGCCAAACATCCCGCAGCGGAACGCGGGTGACCTAACTTGTTGTGTCAATAATCTTCGGAACTTGAAAAAAATAAATGAATCAGTGTCACTTTAAATTTAATATTTTCTTTTTTTGAACATATAAGTAAAGATAAACCCAAATTACAAAACCTTGGTGACACGTTAAAGAGTAAACTACTAACTTAACGATGAACTAATCCAAAGTGATTACTCATAGACTTGAATAAAAATTATAAACTATTGGGCAAGACGTTGAGAATCCACTGATGCATCAACTGTTGGTTACCAAAAAGTATTGCCACAACATCGATTTATTAAATTCTAAGCCTTGCATGCCTTGAAATGTAAATAAATGCTCACTGGAAATTCTAAAAATGGAACAAGGTAAGTCGTAGCGGGCTTGGTGAAAGCAGAGAAACGTGTAGCTGGTACCTTTTTCCTCTCAGACTTGTCACTTTGAAAGAAATGAAAACGAAACATACTTGTTTTGACAAACACTCTATACTCATGATCTCGTTTCGTGGTTTCGTAATCAGTCACGTCCTGCATGAACTCATGATACGTAAGATATTTGAGTTTGTATTGGTTGCCGATTACAACTGGCCGGACATGTATTATGCTGTGCTAGACTTATTCTTTTCGACCTTATCGCATTGTCACTTTTGTTAATATTAAATTTCTATAAAAGATGTAAACAGAAATGGAATAACAGATTAACAATTGATTTTGAATGGATGATTGTATAATGTCTTTTTTAACAAATAACTAAAAGATATCAGATTATCAGATAAGCACTTCAGTTTGTGTAGTGTCTACCTATTTAAGCAAACAATATCACGACAATACATAGATTCATGATAACCAAACAAAAAAACAAAAATGTAATAACATTCAATTATATCTCTATAGTGTGTTGAGAATCGTAATCTTTTAACTTATGCTATAGAATAGGAATATCATCTTCATACTTCTAAATTACTTGTTTCGAATCATAATAAACGAGATCCAGAGTCTTCGAAAAACTCAACACAATAACGTCCTTCAATCTCTACACATATATACTTACTCAATCCTCCGCTTCAGATTAAGTGTCCAGTTTGATCATTTTTTAAGTCTGTTTTCTTCAAATTTTGCTTATTTAAGACCTATTTATTTTCCTTTTATGTTATATGATATTTGATGCAAAACATATGAATGGATAGAGTTTTGAATATGTTTTTCATTGGTATAATTTTTATTTTAAGTCATTTATTATTACAAACAAAAATTTTGCAGGTCAAGAGGTGATGAAAAAAGATCTTCAAAAAAGTCCAAACTGACACCTTAATGTTGGACGGAGGGACTATAAATTTATCAATCATATTTCCGAACGTCGTGTCTTTAAATCCAAATTTATCTTTGTGGCATGTCAACAATCATTAGCCAGAGAAATAAAGGACACAAACAAATACCTAGTTAAGATGCGGTGCTTCCGAGACAAAAGACAAAATAAAATGGACAACACAACACGATTCATACAACATAAATTTATAAGCTACGTATGAACTCAAATACGTAACTGTGACAAATTTGTCCTTCATACTTATAACTAGTTAATTATATATCATATCGGGTTTTGGATCCGCCAATCGTAAGTTTTTGCTTGACATTTCTTTCTATCATATCCATAGCTGCATTCATATTTACAAGTTCCGGGTTAACTATATATAGTTTTCTTAATCCTTTCTCAGCACTTAACTCTTGTTATCATAGATGATGTTGAAATCTTTAGGGGTATAGTGATATGATTTCGTTATGTCGGCTACGGGCAAGAATTAAACAATACGTTATTTGGTTCACATATAGTATGTCATTTAGGTATGCGAGATTATCAGTTTTACATTTACGAATTTAAGGGAGCTAATTGTAAAAATATATGTTGTGGATGATTGATCATATACTCTATTTTGGATAGATCAATGATATGAGCTCAAATAGCTTTCAATACAGTAATAATGGAAGTGACAGCGTATAACGACTTAAATTGAATTTTGTTGAAACTTCATTGTAGCTGCATTTATAATCGGTCTTATGATTAAATTTAAAGCGGAAATAGACATACTCATTATTAGTTTGAAAAATATAAGATTAACATCTTTCGAATACTAATTTCAATCAATCTCAGCCTATAGAACGTAATAATGTATGCATGTATATACAAAGCAGAGCCAATCATACATAAATTTTAAAACCAAACTACAAACTTTACGGTTAGGAGCGCAAATTACGAAAATAGCTTCAAATTTTAGTAAATTTAATCTATAATTTTTTACGGGGCACATGTCCACCCTGCCCCCTCACCGTCTCCAGCCATGTATACAAGACCACTAGACGGACCATTAGAATTACGGTTCATACTTTCGTTACCCAATATGCATAATTTGGTTCTATTATTCACATAAAACAATAAATAAGAGTCATTATCATGTCATGGGATAGTATAAACATATGGAGAACGATGTCGGCTAACTATTTAACAGGTATACGAAATGACTCATATATACATATCTTAATTTTATTCTAAATATATACAACTTTTAGAAAATTATACTCTTCAGAAAACAATGATTTTTTGTATTTTCTAATCATTCAGACAAACAATCACTGAGGTTTGCCCTAAATTGATACCTGTATTTTGTATCCATCCCTTAAGAGTTAAGACCAACTATGTAACGAAAATTTACATGTCTGGTCCCTTTAGTTTAACTGATCTTACAAAAATCATCCCAAAACTTTTAATTTTTGTGAAATGAATATTTACCTACATATCCCTTAGTTTTAGCACAAGTTACGTAAATCATCCCTATAGAGCATAGACTACCTTTATAACACAGAATAACATGAATCGTCCATGACATTTAGAAAAACATTTTAAGTTTAAAATTTTAAACTTATAACATGCTATGAGTTAAAAAACAGAAACCGATTTTTATGAGATCTTATACGTAAATTTTGCAGCGTAAAACCCCACAACCTGCAACAGAAATGGAGGGAAAATCCTAGTTACAAGTATTCAAGGCCTAAACACCTTGAGTAGGTAGGTTATCAACTTATCACCTCGAACGAGGTCGGGACCGTAACTACCAAGGCTAGGAGGTTTTACTCTACAGCTAAACATTAATCAACCTCAAAGCCTATGAATATCATATATTGTAAATAATTACACAAAATTCGTATCAGGCTATTTTTCGCCACAATTTTACTAGTATACATGATAATATAAGAATATAATTTCAAGCTAGAGAATGGAGAAACCCTTAAGTCAAAAACAAAGAGAAAGAAAACTAAGCATAGTATTTGACAATTGAAATGTATATAGTATCTCTTTCGACATACAAAACATATCTGTATAAACACACATTACATCTCCTTCCTCATTTTCTTCCACACTCATAGTCATTTTCAATTCTAGCAAGCTACAACTTTTCATATTATGTGGACATAACTTAAAATCCCAATGCGATCCAAATACGGATAAAAACTGGTATGAACAAGAAAAGCTCACAATGTATCATATAGTACAAATCAAGGTTTTCAAGATCGAGATCCTACCCAGGATCGTTTTCGTCTTTGCAAGATCGGGATCGTAAGGCCGGATCGGGATCGTAAGATCCTACTATATTATCATTTTCTTAATAGTCTTTGTAATATTATACAAATCTACAAATTATTATATGTCATAAACACAAAATTACATGAATGTTTTATAGAAATACTATCTTAAATTATAGTTATAAAATGTTTAAGATGATTAACTTGTTGTTTCTGAAAATTATTGGAACACAACCCATAAATTCGTAGTTTTTGAGTTTGTAGTTCGAGAAATGTATGATCGGATCAGAGTAGATTTTAAGATCACATGCTTAAGATCGGGATCCTATAAGTTCTTAAACATGCAAAGATCCTATGTAGGATCCGGATCATTTTTGCTTTGCAATATCTTAAAATCGTAACATCCTAAGATCAGGATCGGAATCCTGACAATCACGGTACAAACTACAAAGTAACATATGTGAGTGCCCATCTCCACTTGGTTTTGACTTTATCAACTTAAACTGGCCCCTATAATTAACTAGCCCTTCATATAAAAGTCAACCACGATTATAATGGCAAAACAAGTGGACCCAATACGTGTCGAATATCACGTGCTAATTGCAAGATGTCATATCTTTATCCAATCAAAATCGATGTATTTAAGGCCCAATTCAATTCGAGTGGTCCAGGCCCGGCAA
>BQNB010001225.1:0-70495 GCA_026074375.1 Tanacetum coccineum
GGGACAAAAGGACGGTGCAAGTGTTTTCTGATGACGATTGTTTATTTGGAACTTGGAAGTAAAAGCACATACATAAGCATTATCTTAATTATACGATAACCCTGTTAAATTTTTGGGCTGAAATTTTAAACCATAAGTCGATAATCCACCAATAAAGAAATAATTTGTTTACCTCAGTGACACATACATCGCACTCATGACCAAGAGTTCTAAGGTTCATTCTACAAAAAATCATAATTTAAAATTTAGGGACCATATGAATTTTTTAAAAATCGGTATATTTTACATAATTTTGTAATACGCAAAAAAAATTATGAAGTTTTCGTGCACCTCGAAAAATTACCTGAGTCAACAGTAATACTAAAGTCATAGAACATGTATCGTCACATAATATATAAAATATAATATAAAACAATTTATTAAAAGGTCAATGTCATAAAATACCTACGAAGTTTCAAAATTGTTCCGACTTCACCAACGAACTAAATTTCGTCCTATCTACACCAACGAACTTTCAAATATTGTTCTAATATCACCCATATCATAAATTTTGACTGACACGTGGCAGTTACCTTCCACGCTGGACCGGTTTTTTTTTTATATAAATTAATTAAGGGACTAATATTGTGGCTAGCAAAAAGATGATGACATTCGAAACAAAATGAATTTTAGATCTTAACATTTCGTTGAAAATGTTATTATTCACATAATACTAGCAGGTGGGTGTAGAATTTTATAGGATGACCGAGGATGCCTCATTCGTGCCTTTGTTGAAAATTATGAAATATGTACAGTTATGAGATCAACATTACTTACTCTTATGCGGGGCATTACTATGAAAAGATACACGGGCATAGAAAAACTGTTTGTTAAGATCGACTCTCAGGTGATTATTCAACTTATGGAGAGTGATATGGTTCGCCACAACAACACATATTTTTTTGTGAAAAAATGTCACGATCTACTGAAAAATACAGAATACGAAGTAAAACTTGAACATTGTTACCACGAAGCTAATTGAGCAGCGCATTGGTTAGCAAATCATGGATGTGAACAAGAGGAAGGACTACTTATGTTTGACTCCGCTCCTCCTAATCTTGGCTCGATTTTGCTTGAAGACCTAAAAGGCGTTGCGTGGCATCGTAGTATTATAGGTAGTTATATTTGAGGTTTGCCCCTTCATTGCAAAAAAACCCCGGAATACTAGCACTTTTGTCATTTTCTGCTAATATTACATTAGATATTTTGATAAATGAGAGATTAACACAAAGTGTGTTGGTTCACTGGCTTATGCCATTGCATATTACTCATTTATGTTTTCAAGACCCAGTTCCAGTCCCACTCTTAAAAAAATTTGGGATCTTTTTTTTATATTCTTAAAGTACCAAAAATACATACAATTTTGTTAAACTTGCTAAGTCCTTGCCCTCTTAAATATGTCATTAACCTATTATACATTAGGCGTGCGGACGATGTCATATTGCCATTAATGAGTGCCGTTTTGAGTTAATGTTGTGTAGTTTTGGTTAAGTGGGTTACTAGTTTGGCCATTTTTAGTTTTGGGTTTTTGGTTGTTGTTTGCTGGCCCGTTTCATTACAAACTATGCACCGCTTATAAAAGTGTATTTGGTACTCTTCTTTGTGCATCATTTATCAAAATGTATCAAGTACTCTTCTATGCACCGCTTATAAAAGTGTATTTGGTACTCTTCTTTGTGCATCATTTATCAAAATGTATCAAGTACTCTTCTTTAGTGCGTGACATATGATCACTCGTCTCTTCTCTCTCTAAATATTCAGATAGTGTTTAGGAGTGGTGGTTGTTTAGTAGTTTTGTGGTTTCATATATCTTGCTAGAATTGCTTCTTCTATATTTAACGGATTTAGGGTATGTTTTTTTATTGTTGTTGTTCTTTGTGTAAGTTTGATTATGTTTTAGGTGTGTAAGATTTAGTAAATGGTGTATTAAATGCGGTGTTTGGAAGTGCTTTTTTGTTTAATTTGCGCATGTTTTAGGCTACAACGGTGGTGTTAAAAAAACTATATTGCCAGTTGTATTGTTGATTATGTTTAACAGATTCAAGGAATTGTTGTTGTTGTTTGTTTCTATAAGTATGACAAGGATTTAGACGTGTAAGGTTTTGGAAATGGTGTATTGCATATGGTGTTTGAAAGTGGTTCTCTCTTTTTTTAGCTGATTTGTTTAAGTTCATAGAACTTGAGGCAGCGATTCTAGGACATTTATCAGGGCTATGTTTTCTACTATTCTTGATCTGTGTAAGCTTTAACTATACAATATTTTTGATAGGGTGCGTTGCATGTGTTAAGCGTGTTGTTCTGATATGTATTTGTGTGTTTATGCATGTGTGTTTGTTTTTGTTTAAGCTGAAGAATGCTAGTAATCTTAAGATCAACAAGAACAATAAGTGAGATGTGGGTTGGATTGTTAGAAAGAAAGATGATGGAAAATGGATGAATGTATTATGAAAGTGTGTGAAACAAATGGAACAACCAACCCTCTCCAAGACTAGGAGAGGGTGTATATATAGCTACTATGGCCGGCCATGGGCTGGAGTTGGGCCACCCATGGGCCTTGGGCCGGACTAGATTACTAATCTAATCCTTATACTAACTACGGGCTAAGACTTGATACAACTTTGGAAGTGACCGACACTTTTAGTGTTTCCAACATATTGCGTGCGATGTTTAGATTTGCTTCTATATTTTATGATGTGGTTTGGTTAAATTTTTGTAGGTTGCCGCCAAGAGTTATGCTCCACCAGGATTTTCGTATAATCAATTAGCGATTATGGAGCAAAAGAAGGAAGATGAAAGAATGTTGTAGTTAGCTAACGATCACAGGGTTTGTTATACGCTTTTCCTTGGTTATTTGATATGTTCTTTCTTGATGTTTTTATACTTTAGGTTAAGGCATATTGGATTGGAATGTGATATAGTTGCAACATTTTAGTGTCTCATATTTGATGCTTCATATGTCTGTATAATATTTGATTTCTAAGTCGTGTACAAGGTGAACTAAGAACTTTTGGTATCTCAACTGTTGCATTATTTTACTTGTTGTATAAGTAATGGTTATGGTTGCTAAGTTGATATGTGCCATTAATTAAAACATGAAACTAATTATGCGATTTAAAAATGGTTTATGTTATGTGACCTCTATTAATGAAATGTTTTTTGTCGTGTTGATTATTGTGAGTGTGATTATGTTATAAGCGTATGAGATTTGGTATGAGGTGTATTGCGTGTGACGTTTGTATTCTCTTATACGTTTTTTTTGATGTGGTTTGGTTAGATTTTTGCAGGCTGCCGCCACGATTTATGCTCCACCAGGATTTTCGTATAATCAATTGACGATTATGGAGCAGAAGAAGGCAGATGAAAGAATGTTGAAGTTAGCCGACGATCACAAGGTTTGTTATACTCTTTTTCTCGGTTCTTTGATATGTTCTTTTCTATTGTTTTTATACTTTAGGTTAAGCCATATTGAAATAGTATGTGCTAAAGTTGGTAAGTTAACCTTGTTGCAATGTTTCGGTGTATCATATTTGATGCTTCATATGTCTCTATAACATTTGACTTTTAAGCCGTGTACAAGGTGAGCTAAGAACTTTTGGTATCTCAACTATTCTATGATTTTATTGGTTGTATAAGTAATGGTTATGGTTTCTAAGTTGATATGTGCCATTGATTAAAACAAAAACTGATTTTGCGATTTAAAAATGGTTTACGTTATGTGACCTTTATTAATGCCATGTTTTTTGTCGTTGTTGATTATTGTGAGTGTGATTATGTTTTAAGCGTATGAGATTTGGGATGGGGTGTATTGCGTGCGATGTTTGGATTCACTTCTATGTTTTTTATGTGGTTTGGTTAAATTTTTGCAGGCTGCCGCCACGATTTATGCTCCATCAGGCTTTTCGTATAATCAATTGGCGATGGAGCAGAAGAAGGAAGATGAAAGAATGTTGAAGTTAGCTGATAGGGGTCGTTGTACTATCAAAAATAAACCTTAACTAAACCTATATAGATAGGGTAAGAAAAGGTCGAATCCTCAGGGAGTAGGTGGATTTAATTTAAGTTATGGGGTGATCACTTATCAATAAAAGTTGTGGTTTTGAAATCTTAAAACTAAAATACTGATTAAGCTAATGATTAAACTAGAAAAATTAGAAACGAAGTTGTAAACAATTAAGAGAAGAATGAAATTCCTTCCAGCTTCCAATATCTAGGGTTATGGATTATCTAGACTTTAAATCAATTACAAAGATTACTTTGACTAGCAATAATAAGTCTTATACCAATTCAACCAACAATTATGTTTTAATGATCTATTTAGGTACGACTTATGCCGATTACGCAACCATCTTTTTCTTTAGCTAGATAGAACAAGTATGCATTGCTAACTAACAATAAGTTGTCTTGCACAAACCATTAAACACAATCTTAAATCAAACAATATATTTAAATATGCATGAATGCATTCAAATTATAAACCAATGTAAATATAAATGTAATAATCCAAAACAATGATCAAACCCTAATATGGTTACCGGAAGGAATTACAACGAGATTAGCCGGACATGATGATGGAGATGATGAAAGAATTTGTTGTCATGGTGGCTGCCTCCATTTTCTTTTCTTGTTTCGTCTGTCGGCTGTGGGAATAATCCTTAAGACGAGTTGTTTAAAAAGTTGTGGCGTCTTTTTTTTTCCAAACGAATTATATGTCTCCTTATATAACAAGAGGGTAAACCCTTTTGCTTTGCTCTCCACGTCAAGCGACGCCACAAAAGCCCAATTAGGCATTTTCTTTCCTTTCTGCCTTCTTTTTGTTCACTCGTGGACCAGCCCACATGAGAGTCGTGAGTGTTGTTTTTTTTATTCCATGTCTAGCTTAAAGCCTATAATGGCTTTTAAAAACCAATTCACGAACTGGTTTTTCCAGCAGGTTAAACCATCCTTTAACGCCAGATTTTTGAGTATTTTATCTCAGAAAAATAAAGATTTATTTTTTCTCTTTCTGTGGCCTTTTGAATCAACTAAAATGAAGCTCGGACGAAGAAGTTATGACAAAAACATTGCAACGTATCCAAATCTTTTACTCTTCCGTATTTTACGTCTCTTCTTATCACTTTCCGTGTCGTTTCACCATTAGCTCACAAAGTCTCCATTTTAACTCCATTTTATCCGTAACTTACATAATCACAAAACACACTCAAAGTACATGTATAACAACGAAAAACACTGCAACAATGCATAATTAACATGTTATGAGGTGTATGTAAAATACACCGATCAAACCTCCCCAACTTAACCCTTACTCGTCCCGAGGAAGAAATCTACTATATCTTAGCATGTTAATTACATTGTTTTTAATCATACCATTGAAATTCCATCAAAAAGATCAAATTCAACCTAGTACACTAATAACCATCATATATGATCAATAATCCAAAATGATTATCAATATTTTTGTCCTTCTTAAAAACTTAACATAACCGCTCCCATTGGTTCCATTTACTTTATGTTTCATATAATTAACCATGTGCCCAACCTGCTTAATACACCCCTATAATCAATCTAAACATCAATCCAAAACAAGAGGTGAGAATACTTTTACACTTTTATAATACCAGAGTTTGTATACCATAGGAGCGCACATTTTTGAAAGCACATAAGCCATCATACTTTAGTTTACATACTTTCACTTTTTACTCATTTTTGCACATGAATTTTACTTCACATTTCAAGCATTTTTGCTCATAACATACATAAGCTCATTTTTTAGCCATCTGGAACCGTTTCTTATACAAGTCATCCCGAATGCTTTATATACTCCTTTTAAGGTTGATATAAAGACCAATCATTTGGAAGAATGAATATCTATCCTATAGGTGTATATTAAGACACATCGGCACACGAGAACCGGTTAATTTAGTTCGTTTTAATTAAATGGGAACAGCTATGCTTCGTGCCTACTGGTATATCATATGATGGAGTTATCTACCACATAGTCTAATTATTCAATGCACTAACTTAAACCAACCTTCCTAATTTCATTAACAAGAATACGAGGATTGGGTTATTTCACATAAAATTATCTCAGCTAAGTGCAATGCTATCCATCATAAGAATTAGCGTCTGACCCATTCTAACAGCTAAAATATCACCTTGCGCGGGTGACGAATCAGATAGGCAAGCCCAGCATATGACTACCACCAATAATTATTAAAGTTCTCCAACTCTTATCTATGGCCACCATGCGCGGGTGACAAGCCGGATAAGATCAATTTAAGTGTCCTAACCCAACTATTACATTATTATATTTCATATTATATTATTTTAACTTCTTTTTGACCTAAGCAAAAATAAGTGGGGAAATTCAATCGGGTAAGGTTTGATCATCTACTAATTATACATATGCCTAATCTACATGCAAACAATCAAATTAATTTTATAACCAAATTATACAATGGAATCGGGTGCACCTTATAATCATGGCCGGATCTTCTAGCTTGCTCCAATAAGTCATCCACAAGCTAATCTTCAGAATCTGCAAACACTCAACAAATATGTAGAAGAAACTTCCGCATCCAATTAGCACAAGACTCTTATAATGTGATTCCAAATTTTTTTAATAATTTTTTTTCAATTTTTCCAAAAATCACATTTTGACCCATTTTTTACCATAATTTCACACAAAAACATGTAACACATGTGACACCCCCCCAACTTAAAGTATTGCATTGTCTCTAATGCCAAACTTTAAGTTGAAATTTTGGTTAAAAATCACTTTGACAAACTCACACAACAACAAAAACCTAACTCACTTTCGTAGGAATCACGGTTGCATTTAGCATATGCAACAAGCCTTTAAACCGCTCAGTAGCCCGAGTGGACGAGTTATAGTCTCTTGAGGGTTTGTAGTGAACACACCCAAAAAGTTTTTTAACATACACAAAAATAAGAAAAATAAATTAGAAAGAAGATACACACACACACTACAAACCAGAGGTTGCCTCCCACGAAGCGCTAAGTTTACCGTCGTCAGCGCGACATAACTCATTGGAGCTATTAAGACGGTTGGAATGGTTCCAAATAAACCACATCAACCGTGTCCGTATGATCACTCTCCAACACAACATACGGCTTTAGACGGTGTCCATTGACTTTAAACGGCTCTCCACCCACCATATTTTTGATTTCAATGGCTCCGTGTGGAGAGACTTAAGTCACAACATATGGACCCGTCCATTTACTTCTTAATTTTCCCGGAAAGAGCTTAAGTCTAGCATTAAATAGCCAAACTTTTTGACCCACCAAGAAAGATTTCTTGGTGATGTGTCGGTCATGAAAAGCCTTGGTTTTCTCCTTATAAATCCGAGAACTCTCATAAGCATTACGTCTAATCTCATCTAATTCAGATAATTAAAGTTTCTTAGAATTACCGCCTTATCTAAGTCCATATTAACATGCTTAATTGCCTACTCAGCCCTATGCTCAATTTCAATAGGTAAATGACACGCCTTTCCATATACCAACCTATACAGTGACATCCCAATAGGGGTCTTAAAAGTCGTCCTATATGCCCACAATGCATCATCTAGCCTCAAGGACCAATCCTTCCTATCGCTACGAATGGTCTTTTCTAATATGCACTTTATCTTCTTATTAGATACTTCCACCTATCCACTAGTCTGTGGGTGATAAGGGGTAGCTATCCTAAGATTAACCCCATAGTGTTTTAATAAATTTCTAATTTTAAAGTTCTTAAAGTGGGAACCCCCATCACTAATCTTCAAATGATTGTTGTCCGTTATCTTACCGTCTCTTCATGCACTTATAAGAACCAAACGTCGAATATTCCATGTGTTTTGTTGAGTGAAGTGTGAATTCTTCATTTTGCTCTTCACCTTCATCTTCATCATCAAAATCGATCATGGTGAGTACCCCTTGAGTTCAATGTTTTCATTCTCTATTTAGTTGATCAACAACCGATCAACATGTGTCTCAAGAGATGCAAAACTAGCGTCATGAGCTACAAAACTAGCCTCGTATCTTCGATTTGCCTCTTTGTTAGATTCTATCATTGACATAAGCTTATCATATTTTTGGTCGAAACTCAAGTGTTGGTTATTACCTTGTTTTTGTCCTTGATAATAATATTGTTGAGTCGATCTTTGAGGTTGATTGAAGAAACTAGGGCTCTCATACGCAGGATGATAATGTTGATCATCGTACTCACCTCGATACATCGTGTAATCTTTCATCCCTATATTATAATCAACATGATATGTGTCATGTTCATAGTAATCGTATTGAGATCGATGGTCATATGTCTCAGGTACTCGCTCCTTCCTTCTTGTTTCCTCTTCCGAACAATTTTCATACGAATGAAATGGATTCCCACAAGTCCAACATGAATCCATAGAAGCTTTACGTTGAATAAATGATGAAATTGAGCATGTGATGTACAGCCTGATCTACGCGTGCGCATACACTAACCTGCACACTCAAAACAAAACAAGCAAAAAACAAAACAAGAGAAAAAGAAAATCTTTTTGTATTATTATTATTATTATTATTATTTATTTTTTTAAAAGAAAAAAAAAACTATTAACAAAAACTTAAACCAAAAGCGCACTCACTTCCCGGCAGCGGCGCCAAAATTTGATCGGTGTCGTTGTACTATCAAAAATAAACCTTAACTAAACCTATATAGATAGGGTAAGAAAAGGTCGAATCCTCAGGGAGTAGGTGGATTTAATTTAAGTTTTTGTTAATAGTTTTTTTTCTCTTTTAAAAAAAAATAATAAAAATAATAATAATAATAATAATAATGGAAAAGGTGTTTTTGTGTGGGCGATTCACTCAATACCTCTGCTTCATCTCTCTCTTTCCAAAATTCCATCCTAACCCATGAAGATCTCGCTTGCCCTTTTGATCCAACACCCCATTTGTATCATTGTTTCAACATCTCAGTTGAATTTTGGGCTTGGATTTGTTTTATCGTTTTATTTCGTTGTTGTGATCTCCTGCCTCGTGAGCTCTCTTTGTCTTTGTGATTATTTTTATTTCTCTTGTAATTTGGTTACGTTTGCCTCTTGTTGTGAGGTGCTTCATTTTGGTGCTCGGGTCTGCTGCAAACTGGCTTCGGGGTTGGTTCAGACCCGCTACAGTCCTGGGGTTTAGCTGTTTAGGTTCCTTTATTGTATATTGGTTGTGGGATTGCTCGATTGCTGTGCTGGGTCAATATAGCTGTGGTGTCGCTACAGGTTTGAGCAGGGTCTGTTTGAGTTCTTGTTATCTCCCTGTGTTCAGGGTTTGTTTGAGGCCGTTTTGGCAAGTATCTCGGACAGTTACAGGTTATGGTTTCAGGGTCCTCGCTCGTCTGCTGGTTCATGGTTTTCTTCTCTTGATTTTTGTTGAGCAGGTGGTGGCTGCCTCCTTTTTCTTTTCTTGTTTCGTCGGCTGCTATTCTCTTTTGGGACGATCTTTTTTTTTTTTTTTTTTGGCCGTTCCCCTCAAATACATTTGAATGAATTATCTATTTATAACACAAAGGGATTTACCCTATGTGTGTTCTCCACGTCAACAAGCCTAAAGCCCATCTTGACTTTTCTTCTTTTTTTCTCTGCTTGCTCTACTCGTAGACCAGCCCAACATGGGTTTTTTTCTCTTATTTTTTTTTTAATTTCTTGCAAATTGAAACAATAAAGACCCAATATTATTTGTTTCACGAACTGAACTTGCAACAGATCTTACTACGACCCAACTCCAGAATTTTGTGTGTTTCATCTCAAAAAAGTGAAGATCTTTTTTTCCTTTTTCCGCGGCTTTCTCGACCAACTAAAACGGAGCTCGGACGAAGAAGTTATGGCCAAATCATTGAGACACGTTTAAATGTTTCACTCTTCATTATTTTACTTCTTTTCTTGTCACTTTTTCGTGTCGTTTCACCATTCGCGCACAAAGTCTCCATGTTAGTCATTTAATGGGCATAACTACATTATCACAAAACACCACTTCAAAGTACATGTATAATAATAAATAATAATGCAACTAGGCGTAATTAACATGCAATGAGGTGTATGTAAAATACACCGATCAAACCTCCCCAACTTAACCCTTACTCGTCCCGAGGAAGAAATCTATTATATCTTAGCATGTTAATTACATAGTTTTTATTCATATCATTGAAATTCCATCAAAAAGATCAAACTCAACCTAGTACACTAATAAACATTCCTATACGACATATAATCAAATTGTAATTACCAATATTTTTGTCCTTCCTAAACACTTAACATAACCGCTCCCATTGATTTCAATTACTTTATGTTTCATATAATTAACCGTGTGCCCAACATACTTAATACACCCCTATAATCAATCTAAACATTAATCCAAAACAAGAGGTGAGAATACCGTACACCTTTTATAATATCAGAGTTTTTTATACCCATAGGAGCAACATTTTTATGAGCACATAGCCATCTACTTTAAACTTTCACACTTTCACTT
The DNA here is from genome assembly GCA_026074375.1 of Tanacetum coccineum. Lineage (NCBI taxonomy): Eukaryota > Viridiplantae > Streptophyta > Magnoliopsida > Asterales > Asteraceae > Tanacetum > Tanacetum coccineum. The sequence continues at coordinate 10,546 of BQNB010001225.1, forward strand.
TTTGCTCTTTTTTTTCACATGAATTTTACTTCACATTTCAACATTTTTGCTCATAGCATAAGCTAAGCTCCATTTTAGCCATCGGGTGTCCTTTTCTTATACAAGTCATCCCGAATGCTTTATACTCTCCTTTTAAGGTTGATATAAAGACCAATCGTTTAGAAGAATGAATATCTATCCTATAGGTGCATACTAAGACACATCGGCACATGGGAACCGGTTAATTTAGTCCGTTTTAATTAAATAGGAACAGTTATGCTTCGTGCCTATTGGTATATCATATGATGGAGTTATCTACCACATAGTCTAATTAATCAATGCACTAACTTAAACCAACCTTCCTAATTTTCTATTAACAATATTCTAGGATTTGGGTTATTTCACATAAAATTGTCTCAGCTAAGTGCAATGTTATCCATCATAAGAATTGGCGTCTGACCCATGCTAACAACTAAAATATCACCTTGCGCGGGTGACGAATCAGATAGGCAAGCCCAGTATATGACTACCACCAATAATTATGACAGTTCTCCAACTCTTTTCTAAGGCCACCGTGCGCGGGTGACGAGCCGGATAAGATCAATCTAAGTGTCCTAACCCAACTATTACATTATTATATTTCAAATTATATTATTTTAACTTCTCGTTCTAAGCAAAAGTAAGTAGGGAAATTCAATCGGGTATGGTTTGATCATCTACTAATTATACATATGCCTAACTACATGCAAACAATCAAATGAATTTTATAACCAAATTATACAATGGAATCGGGTGCACCTTATAATCATGGTCAGATCTTCCAATTTGCTCCAATAAGTCATCCACAAGCTAATCTTCAGAATCTGCAAACACTCAACAAATATATGTAGAAGAAACTTCCACATCCAATTAGCACAAGACTCTTATAATGTGATTCCAATTTTTTTTTCAAAAATCACATTTTGACCCATTTTTGACCACAATTTCACATAAAAACATGTAACACATGTGACACCGTCCCCCCCAACTTAAAGCATTGCATTGTCCCTAATGCAAAAAGTTTAAGCTGAAATTTTGGTTAAAAATCACTTTGACAAACTCACAAAAAAAACCTAACTCACTTTCGTAGGAATCACGGTTGCATTTAGCGTATGCAACAAGCCTTTAAACCACTCGGTAGCCCGACTTCTTAGAGGGGACGAGTTTAGTTAGTTGAGGGTTTGGTAGTGAACACCCCATAAAGTTTTTAACACATACAAAACAATAATAAAAATAAATTGGAATAAATACACACACACAACACACTACAAACCACGGGTTGCCTCCCGCGAAGGCTAAGTTTACCGTCATCAGCCCGACATAACTCGTTGGAGCTATTGAGACGGTTGGAATGGTTCCAAATAAACCACATCAACAACGTTCGTCTGTTCGCCATGATCACTCTCCAACACAACATACGGCTTTAGACGGTGTCCATTGACTTTAAACGGCTCTCCACCCACCATATTTTTTATTTCAATGGCTCCGTGTGGGAGACTTGATGTAAACAAACGTGTATGGACCCGTCCATTTACTTCTCAATTTTCCCAGAAAGAGCTTAAGTCTAGCATTGAATAGTCAAACTTTTTGACCCACCAAGAAATATTTCTTGGTGATGTGTCGGTCATGAAAATCCTTATTTTTCTCCTTATAAATTCGGAAGCTATTATAAGCATCAAAGTCTATTTCTTCCTAAGTCAGATTAATTAAAGTTTCCTAGAATTCCCGCTTACTCTAAGGTCTCAATATTAACCTGCTTAATTGCCCACTCAGCCCTATGCTCAATCTCTACCGGTAAATGACATGCCTTGCCATACACCAACCTATACGGTGACATCCCAATAGGGGTCTTAAAAGCCGTCCTATATGCCCACAAGGCATCATCTAGTCTTAGGGACCAATCTTTCCTATTGCTACGAACGGTCTTTTCTAATATTTGCTTAATCTCCCTATTAGATACTTCCACCTGCCCACTAGTTTGTGGGTGATAAGGGGTAGCTATTCTATAATTAACCCCATAGTGTTTTAATAACTTTCCAAATTTAAAGTTCTTAAAGTGGGAACCCCCCATCACTAATGATGGCCTTGGGGATTCCGTGCCTCGCAAAGATATTTTTCTTGACAAACTTAAGAACTACACTATGGTCATTTGTTTTTGTAGCCTCAGCCTCTACCCACTTAGAGACTAGTCAACTGCCACCAACATGTACACCATTGCCATGGAAAGGTAGGGAATGGTCCTATAAAATCAATACCTCACACGTCAAAGATCTCAACAACAAGTATAGGATTTATAGGCATCTGATCACGCCTTGAAATCCCACCAACTTGCTGGCAACGAGTACATGCTTTCACAAAAGACTAGGCATCCTTGAATATAGTCGGCCAAAAGAAGCCGCTTTGCAGGACTTTGTGCCCAGTTTTCGTCGCACCAAAGTGTCCCCCATACACATAAGAATGGCAATGAGCTAATATGTTCGTATGCTCGTGATTAGGAACACATCTCCTAACAACTTGGTCAGCACATACTTTATAAATCTCTGGATCCTCCCAAAAATAATACTTCAATTGAGAAAAAAAGTATTGTCTTTGTTGTTTGGACCAGTAATTCAGAACCTTTTTAACTACAAGGTAGTTAACAATGTTTGCATACCAAGGGAGCTTAGAAACTTCAAATAAGCTTTCATCCAGAAAGCTCTCTTTGATGATGTCAGATGGGTTAAATGGTGGAAGGATAATCCTGGACAAATGGTCGGCAACTACATTTTCTGACCCCTTTTTATCCCGGATTTCTAGATTAAATTCTTGTAAGAGCAGAATCCACCTAAGCAACCTCGGTTTTGTCTCTTTCTTGGTCAATAAATGTTTCAAGGCACTATGATCTGAAAATACTATCACCTTAAAGTGCCCCCAAATATATGACCGGAACTTATCAAGAGCAAAAACCACGGCTAGCAATTCCTTTTCAGTAGTGGTGTAATTCATTTGGGCTTCTGAAAAAGTCTTACTAGCATAAAAGATTACAACGGGTTTCTTATCAACCCGTTGTCCCAGCACCGCCCCAGCGGCATAATCGCTCGCATCACACATGATCTCGAAAGGCTTCGACCAATCAGGTGACTGCAGAATCGGGGCTTCTACAAGCTTCTGCTTAAGCATATTGAATGCTTTAAGACATGATTCATTAAAGTCAAATCGTGCATCTTTTAAGAGTAAGTTACAAAGAGGTTTTGATATAGCACTGAAATCTTTAATAAATCGCCTGTAGAACCCTGCATGACCAAGAAAAGATCGCACAACTTTAATGTTAGTGGGAGGAGGAAGGGTTGAAATTATTTGCACCTTGGCACGGTCAACCTCAAATCCTTTTTTAGATACGACGTGCCCCAATACAATTCCCTCACGAACCATGAAATGGCTCTTCTCCCAACTAAGCACTAGATTAGTTTCGGTGCATCTTTTTAACACACATTCAAGCTGACCCAAACAGCTTTCAAAGGATTGACCAAAGATGGAGAAATCATCCATAAATATCTCTACAGATTCTCCAACCATGTCCGAAAAGATGCTCATCATGCACCGCTGAAAGGTAGCGGGTGCATTACACAGGCCAAACGGCATTCGGCGGAATGCGAATGTTCCATAAGGACATGTAAAAGTGGTTTTGGCCTGGTCATCAGGATGGATGGGTATTTGATTATACCCGGAGTACCCATCCAAAAAGCAATAGAACTTTTGACCAGAAAGCTTCTCAACAATTTGATCAATGAAAGGTAGTGGGAAATGATCTTTAGATGTGGCATTATTCAGCTTACGGTAATCTATGCACACTCTCCACCCGGTCACTGGTCGGGTGGTGAGTTTTTCCCCACTCTCGGTTTCCACAACGGTGATACCAGCCTTTTTAGGCACCGTTTGCGTGGGACTTACCCATTTACTATCCGAGATGGGATAGATGATACCAGCATCTAACCATTTGAGAACTTCCTTCTTCACTACCTCCTTCATATTAGGATTCAAACGCCTTTGCGCATCTCTTGATGGCTTAACATCTGGGTCCGTAACAATTCGGTGCATACATAATGAAGGACTGATTCCTTTCAAGTCTGCAATTGTCCATCCCACTGCTGCTTTATACTTGGAAAGCACATTCAAAAGTGCTTCCTCTTGTGATCCAGAAAGATCAGAAGCAACAATAACGGGTAAAGTATTGTTAGGACCTAGAAAAGCATATTTGAGATTGGATGGCAAAGGTTTCAGCTCAAGAGTTGGAGGCACCTCTAGCGACGGCTTTGTGGCCGTGTCAAAATTAGAAGGCAAGGGCTCCACTTTATAAGACCAAGGTGGTTTTTGATGGTCCAAAGAACTGACCAAACACTCTTGAATCTCTTGTACTTCAGCAATATCAAGAATCTCCTCATTCTCACTAGTTAGATAAAAGTCCAAAGGATCGTCCTTAAGCATACGGGGTGCATGCTTTTGGACTTCCTCATCAATCACATCCACTTGGTAACATTCATTCATAGTGGGAGAATTCACAGAATTAAACACATTCAATCTTAGCTTCTTATTACCGAATGCAATATCCATGGCGCCAGTTCGACAATTAATCCTAGCGTCTATCGTGGCTAGGAATGGTCGCCCAAGGATAATGGTTGGTTGAACATCCTTGTATGGTGACTCGGTGTCCATAACAAAGAAGTCAACCGGGTAATAGAAGTCATCAACTTTCACAATAACATCCTCTAAGATGCCTCTAGGGATTTTGGTAGATCGGTCGGCTAAGGAAATTATAGTGTCAGTCTTACGAAGAGTTCCTAAGTCATACTTATCGACCAAACTAGCAGGAAGGATGTTGATACTAGCACCGAGATCAAGGAGCGCCTTCTTAATGGCAATATTTCCCACCACAACTGAAATCAATGGTGCTCCAGGATCTTTGAATTTGGGAGGAAGAGAGCTAGATAAGACCGCACTGACATGCTCGGTTAGGTCAATCTTTTTAGGCAAAGTTGCCTTTAGCTTCCTCTTTTGGGTACACAAGTCCTTTAAAAACTTGGCATATGCAGGAATTTGCTTGATAGCATCAATAAGGGGAAGATTGATCTTTACTTGCTTGAAAGTCTCCCACATATCCTCAGAATGAGGACCCTTTTTAGCCAATCGTGCAGATGCCGATTTTTCCAAAGCTGCGGGGTAAGGAGTGGTTGTGCTTGACACACCACCCTCCCCAACTTTGGGTGATTCAGTAGCTTTAGGATTCTGTGTTGGTGGTTTTGGAAAATCTTTTAACAGATAATTTACCAACTCAGAATCGGACTAAACATTATCAGCTTTTTTACCTTCAACAACAATTTTGTCATTAGTAACGAAATCCTCGACATCATGTGAAAAATCATGAACACTTGGCATTTTGATGTTATTGTTGTAGGTTTTACCATTTCGAAGAGATGTCACCATATTCACATGCATTCACATGCTCAGGACCCTCTGCTTATATGCTTTGATTAAGGTGGGGATAGCTAAGAACTTACCCGCTATTGGTGCACCTTTTCGGAGCCAACTCTGCCCCATTTGTCTTTCAAGATTCACTACAGATCTAGAGAGAGACTCAACTTTAGTTTGCAACCTTGATTAGACTTGGCCAAGACTCACTCAGGACAAGTCCAAACTTTTTGGTCCACATTGTATTGTGGCCATTTTCTTTGACCCTTGACCTAATTTTGGTATTGATGTGGCCCTATGTTGGTAGGAGTTTGTTTTGGAAGTTAGATGAATCGCCACCCTCATACCTTGTTTGTAACCATAGTTTTTGTTTGGATATTGTTCAGTTAGCGATTGTCATCATCTTTCCAACGGAATTTGGGATATTGCCCATCCTAGATTGTAGCCTTTCAGAGAAGGACATAATCGTGTACGGTTTCCATAGACTCTTTTACCTCCTCGTTTTGATTGGCGCCCCCCAATTTAGACAATTATTAACCGAATGACACGGAACCCACACATTGAGAACGCAACATGCGACACAATTCGACACATTCGGGGCACTTTTCCAAATTTCTCAACAAAAAAGACAACTTTCTTACTTAAGCCACAAATTTCAAGAATTTATATGCCAAATTGGTTTAGACATAAAATTGGCGGAAGATGTTGTGGTTGTTTCGATCCACTAAGCTTTGTGTCTTGGAAACCCTTGCTCAGCTTTTCAAAAAACTCCCATAGCTTCTCCCATGAGACTGTGAAGGAACATGTACACCCCACTAGTTGCCATCACGAATTGTTGGTTCTAATAATCCAACCCATCGGTGCATACCAAAAAGAAGGACACCCCCCTTTTTAGGAACTTATTGTTTTGGACCCCACCCACCTTATTTTAGGAGCCCCCCTACTGACCTTGAATTTTTCCTTTCAAGCTGCAAGTGTCCATCCCACTGCTAGCTTTATACTTGGAAAGCACAATTCAAAAGTGCTTCCTGCTTGTAATCCCAGAAAGATCAAGAATCATCGAATAACGTGGTACATTATTGTTAGGGACCAAGAAAAGATATTGAGATGGATGGAGCAAATTCCAGCTTAAGAGTATGTAGCACTCTATCGACGCTATTAATGGCCGTGTCAAAATTAGCAGGCAAGGGCTCCACTTTATAAGACCAACGGTGGTCTTTGATGGTCCAAAGAATTAACCAAACACTCTTGAATCTTTTGTACTTCAGCAATATTAAGAATCTCCTCATTCTCAACTTAGATAAAATCCAAAGAACATCCATAAGCTATAACGAGGTATACACAAGAATATCATGAACAGTTGGCACATGCAAATGAAGTAAGAAAGAAAATGTAGAGAAAATCTTTTATGAAATCTAAACCAAAAAATTTCAAAAACATCAGTTTCTTACATGTTTCAAAATCAATAAGTAAAAGTAGACAAGCATATAATGTAATGACGAATAACATAAATCATTTTAGAGAACTTGTTGATCAAGCTTGAGAAAAGCATTCTTATGATCATTTTCATGCACCAACTGCTCTTGATATGGAAGTGCTAATAAAAACATGTTTGATGCCTCTTGCCATAAAGACACAGAATGATAGTTTAACATTTGTTCATAAACTTATGCAAGAAATGCATGTTGATTTAAAGTATGTTGAATCACTTAAAAATGAAATTGACAAACTTGAATCTAATAAAGCAGAATTTTCAAACACGTATGGAATACTTTTGCAAGATTGTGTGTCTAATGATGTTATGTGTTCTTATTTGCATTCGTTATCTGATTTAGATGCTCATGCTGAATTGCAATGCTTATATGTTCATAAAGTGAAAGAATGTGAATGTCTTGCACAAAAGCTTTCTAAACAAACTGAAACTGTTAGTAAAGAAGTTTATAATAAGCTCTCATGAAGTTTTGCTAAATTAGAAAAACACTCGATTTCTCTTAAACTTGCTTTACAACAATGTCAAGAACAAATAAAAAATGACACAGTTTGCAAACAAAAAGCGTTAAATGCATTTCTAAAAGAACATGAACAATATTTTGAAATACAAGATTTGAAAGCTCAATTGCAAGACAAGCACATTGCTATAAGTGAGTTAAAGAAACTTATTGAGAAGATGAAAGGTAAGAGTGTGGATACTAATTTTGAAAAACAATTAATCTTGGAGAAACTGCCTTTGCAATCAACTAGTGGTAAGACAACCAACTGCGTATAAATCTGAACGATCCTAATTGCCAAGACATAGGATTCAACCCGTACCCATTTTTTAGGCCGGGTCAACCCATAAAGACTTGTATTATACAAGCCTTTTTTTCTAAAATATAAGCTTAATCCAAAATCCCTTATCCAGTCCAAGCCCAATTGATATATGCCCAACCCGGTTCCAAGTCAAAGGATAAAAACCTGGTCAAATTCATTGTGTATCTTCTTCCCCCTATTTTTACACACAACGAGTAATAGGGTAAATCAATTCCACCCACTCCACACACTCGATTCCTTCTAGAAAGCCAACGTGGCTCAAGTGTGACATCAATTCCTGACACCTTGGCAATCCCAAGGTGTCCTTTGGTGAGCACGTGGAGGCATTCTTATAAGCTTAAAAAAATGCTCGGATTTTAGAGTTTGTTGAAGATCAAGGGCTGTGAATGGATGTTTAGGACGCTCCTTTTCTCCTAGAAGCTTCTCTCCTCAGCTATAAATACCCCATGAATTCACACAGATAGGATATCTAGTTTTTAGTGTAGTTTTTAGCTTAATTTCTAGCTACTTGTATTTTCCTTTTTAAAAGTGGTTTTGGCCTGGTCATCAGGATGGATGGGTATTTGATTATACCCGGAGTACCCATCCAAAAAGCAATAGAACTTCTGACCGGAAAGCTTCTCAACTATCTGATCAATGAAAGGTAGCGGGAAATGATCTTTAGATGTGGCATTATTCAGCTTACGGTAATCTATGCACACTCTCCACCCGGTCACTGGTCGGGTGGTGAGTTTTTCCCCACTCTCGGTTTCCACAACGGTGATACCAGCCTTTTTAGGCACCGTTTGTGTGGGACTTACCCATTTACTATCCGAGATGGGATAGATGATACCAGCATCTAACCATTTGAGAACTTCTTTCTTCACTACCTCCTTCATATTAGGATTCAAACGCCTTTGCGCATCTCTTGATGGCTTTACATCTGGGTCCGTAACAATTCGGTGCATACATAATGAAGGACTGATTCCTTTCAAGTCTGCAATTGTCCATCCTACTGCTGCTTTATACTTGGAAAGCACTTTCAAAAGTGCTTCCTCTTGTAATCCAGAAAGATCAGAAGCAACAATAACGGGTAAAGTATTGTTAGGACCAAGAAAAGCATATTTGAGATTGGATGGCAAAGGTTTCAGCTCAAGAATTGGAGGCACCTCTAACGATGGCTTTGTGGCCGTGTCAAAATTAGCAGGCAAGGGCTCCACTTTATAAGACCACGGTGGTCTTTGATGGTCCAAAGAACTGACCAAACACTCTTGAATCTCTTGTACTTCAGTAACATCAAGAATCTCCTCATTCTCACCAGTTAGATACAATTCCAAAGGATCATCCTTAAGCGTACGGGGTGTATGCTTTTGGACTTCCTCATCGATCACATCCACCTGGTAACATTCATTCATAGTAGGAGAATTCACAGAATTAAACACATTCAATCGTAGCTTTTTATTACCGAACGCAATATCCATGGCGCCAGTTCGACAATTAATCCTAGCGTCTATCGTAGCTAGGAATGGTCGCCCAAGGATAATGGTTGGTTGAACATCCTTGTATGGTGACTCGGTGTCCATAACAAAGAAGTCAACCGGGTAATAGAAGTCATCAACTTTCACAATAACATCCTCTAAGATGCCTCTAGGGATTTTGGTAGATCGGTCGGCTAAGGAAATTATAGTGTCAGTCTTACGAAGAGTTCCTAAGTCATACTTATCGACCAAACTAGCAGGAAGGATGTTGATACTAGCACCAAGATCAAGGAGCGCCTTCTTAATGGCAATATTTCCCACCACAACTGAAATCAATGGTGCTCCAGGATCTTTGAATTTGGGAGGAAGAGAGCTAGATAAGACCGCACTGACATGCTCGGTTAGGTCAATCTTTTTAGGCAAAGTTGCCTTTAGCTTCCTCTTTTGGGTACACAAGTCCTTTAAAAACTTGGCATATGCAGGAATTTGCTGGATAGCATCAATAAGGGGGAGATTGATCTTTACTTGCTTGAAAGTCTCCCACATATCCTCAGAATAAGGACCCTTTTTAGCTAATCGTGCAGATGCCGATTTTTCCAAAGCTGCGGGGTAAGGAGTGGTTGTGCTTGACACACCACCCTCCCCAACTTTGGGTGATTCGGTAGCTTCAGGATTCTGTGTTGGTGGTTTTGGCAAATCTTTTAACAAATCATTTACCAACTCAGAATCGGACTTAACATTATCAACCTTTTTACCTTCAACAATAATTTCGTCATCCGTAACGAAATCCTCGACATCATGTGAAAAATCATGAACACTTGGAATTTTGATGTCATTGTTGTACGTTTTACCACTTCGAAGAGATGTCACCATATTCACATGCTCAGGACCATCTGGCTTATGCTTTGGATTGAGGGTGGGATAGCTTGGAAGCTTACCCGCTTCTCTTTTGTGCACCTCTTCGGCCAACTGCCCCATTTGTCTTTCAAGATTCACTACAGATCTAGAGAGAGACTCAAACTTTAGGTTTGCACCTTGATTAGACTTGGCCAACTCACTCAGGATCAAGTCAAACTTTTGGTCAACATTGGATTGTTGGCCATTGCTTGGACCTTGACCATGATTTTGGTATTGTTGTGGCCTTTGTTGGTAGGAGTTTTGTTGGAAGTTAGATGAATCGCCACCCTCATACCTTGGTTTGTAACCATAGTTTTGTTGGGTATTGTTCGGGCGATTGTCGTCATCTTTCCAACGGAAGTTGGGATGATTGCGCCATCCCGGATTGTAGCTTTCGGAGAATGGGTCGTTTCGTGGACGGTTTCCATAGACTCCATTTACCTCCTCATTCGATGGCGCCCCCCAACTTTGACAATTATTGACCGAATGACTCGGATCACCACACATTGAGCACGCGTCATGCGACACATGCGACACATTCGGGACACCTTTTCCTAGATTTCTCAATAAAAGATCAACTTTCTTACTTAACTCACTAATTTCAGAATTTGTGCCATGTTGGTTAGACACAAAATTGGAGAAAGATGTATGGTTGTAGTTTCGATTCACCGAAGCTTGGGTCTTGGAACCCTTGCTCAGCTTTTCAAAAAACTCCCATTCTTCCTCCATGGGCCGTGAGAAAAACGTACCCCCACTAGTTTCCATCACGAATTGTTCGTTGTGATAATCCAACCCATCATAGAAGACTTTGACAAGCTTCCATTTTGGAATATCGTGGTGAGGGCAAGTTCTTAACAACTCTTTTAGTCTACTAAAAGCTTCGTGAAACTGCTCACCTAGGATTTGATGAAAGGATTTAATCTTATTCCTAATGGCAGTAGTTTTACTTATAGAATAAAATTCATCAAGAAACGCGGATTGCATTTCAGACCATGAGTTAATACTACTTGGTTCGAGAGATGTGAACCAAGCCTTAGCTTGATCCTTAAGAGAAAAGGCGAAGTCTTACCCCATCCTTAGTGGTGTTATTAACCTAATATGTATTTGCAATAGAGAAGAACTCCCGCAGATGTACGTATGGCTCCTCATGGCCTCTAAACACGGGCAAGATCGCTATGAGGTTCGGCTGGATCTTGAAGTTGCTCATAGCCCCATTAGCAGCAGCTCGATAGACAATCGGCGAGGGATCCTCAAAGTTCCCCGGTCTATAGTAGGAATCCACACATTGTGGTGGGGATTCTACTCCGGTGGCATCGTCCTCACCTGGCATTTCTATGAAAAGCTCTTCTAAACCTGCAAAATCAAGGTTAGTAGAAAACTGTCTAACTGCTTTCCTCCTTAACCTTGCACTTTTTTCTATCTCGGGATCGTAAGCTAACGGTGATGTACGTCCCGATCTACGCGTGCGCATACACTAACCTGCACACGCATAACTAACAAAACAAACAAGCAAACAAAACAAGAGAAAAAGAAAATCTTTTTGTTTTTTTTTTATAAAAACTATTAACAAAAACTTAAACCAAAAGCGCACTCACTCCCCTGCAACGGCGCCAAAATTTGATAGAGTCGTTTTACTATCAAAAATAAACCTTAACTAAACCTATATAGATAGGGTAAGAAAAGGTCGAATCCTCAGGGAGTAGGTGGATTTAATTTAAGTTTTGGGGTGATCACTGATCAATAAAAGTTTTGGTTTTAAAACTAAATAATAAAAACTACTAATTAACTAAAATGTGAATAAGCAACAAAAAGTAAATAAGCAATTAAAAATAAGATTTGTAAACAATTAAAAGAAAAGCAATCCCTCCCGGCTCCGGATAAATGGATATGACTAAGTCACGGATTATTATTAATGTTTGACATAGTTTGAATTATTTGAAAATAACAATTTTGGGCACAAATTATGTTTACCAAACGAACCGTCTTAATCCCTAAACTAACTAGACTCGGCACGAATCATTGACAAGCAATAAAATGTCTTACGATAATCCCACCAAATAATTTAATAATTACTCAAGTGAATAATTTAGGTACAAGTTATGTCTACCATACAAATCGTCTTAACCCCTACACTAATTGGGTTCGGCACGAATTGTTGACTCGCAATAACGTGTCTTTTAATAATTCAATAAAGTAATTATATTAAAACATTAAAATCAAATTAAAGATATGCATTAAAATCATATGAATTAATGTTTGACAAACAAAATAAAATCCGTAAACATGATCAAACCAAATATCTTTTACCGGGAGAGATTACAAGATTTTTAGCCGCACATGGTGATGGAGATGATGAAATATTTTGTTGTCATGGTGGCTAAAGATTTAGTGCCTCTCTTTTTTCTTTTTGTCGCCGTCTGCTGTAGAACCTCAAAAACGATCCCTCTCTTTTTTTTATTGTCGTCTGATGCTAAAACCCTTTTGACCGATTTTTTTTTTTGGCGTCTCCTCAAAAACCTTTTGGACGAATGATAATATATATAGGGATATATTGAAATCCCTTTTTTCCATATCTTATGCTTCACGTCACAAGCAGGCCCAATATGGCCCTTTTCATCCTTTTTTCATTTGTTTTCAGCTCGTCCACATGGCCCATCATAGTTGTTTTTTTTTTTTGTTTTTTTCTTCTTTTGTTCACTCGTGTACAGCCCAAGTTATGTTCCCGTAAAATTATATTAAAAAAACCCCGTATAGCCAAAAAAAGAAACCTTTAAACATGAGCCCCACACATAAGCTCATATAAGAAAAAAAAGAAATTATTAAACATGAGGCCGAAAAAATAAAACCACACAAAATAAAAAAAATAAAAAATAATAATGCCTCACAACTGCGCGAAAAAAATTAACGACCCGCAGCAACGCGCGGGTAATCATGCTTGTTTATAACAAAAGGGATTTACCCTTTGTTTCTACTTCACGCCAACAGCAACCAAGGCCCACAAAAGCCCAAAATGGCTTTTCTTCTTTTATTATTATTTTTTTTTCTTTTTTTTTAATTTCTTGCAAATTGAAACAATAAAGGCCCAATATTATTTGTTTCACGAAGTGAACTTGCAACAGATCTTACTACGACCCAACTCCAGAATTTTGTGTGTTTCACCTCAAAAAAGTGAAGATATTTTTTTTCTTTTTCTGTGGCTTTCTGAACCAACTAAAACGGAGCTCGAACGAAGAAGTTATGGCCAAGTCATTGAGACACGTTTAAATGTTTCACTCTTCATTATTTTACTTCTTTTCTTGTCACTTTTTCGTGTCGTTTCACCATTCGCTCACAAAGTCTCCATTTTAGCTCCATTTAATGCATAACCTACATAATCACGAACACACTCAAAGTACATGTATAATAATAAATAATAATGCAACTAGGCGTAATTAACATGCAATGAGGTGTATGTAAAATACACCGATCAGGAGGGCTTCTTTCTTTAGACCCTTTATCCATACATTTCTTTTTAATTCTTCAACCCCTTCAATGCTTACCAAGACGTCATTACTAACACCTTGTTGTGATTGTTCCAGTGTTAGCTCAATCTTAGTCGGCATTCTTCCCTTATACACATTCATCTCCAATCATACCTAAGGACTGCTATTTCTAACTATGGAGTGTCCTTGGGTAGATCCCTCCGGTTCTGGTTGGATCATAGGACTATTTCCTAACCTTACCACCTTATGACTTCAGAATCGTCGTGAAATAAGATGTTGTAGGGTATGAGATCGTAACCATAAAACCTTTTTCGAAGAGTATCAAGCACTTTGAGTCTTTTAGATCACATTTTAATTACATTTCTCCCCTTATTTTAAATTCTAAGTCACTTAGATTTTGAAATACTGTGTGATTAAAATTTGTCTTGAAAAGGCCATGGGGAAAAATGTTGAAGCTTAGCATGAATTATTTGGAACTGTGTCATCTTGCTCCCCCTCAATTTTACATATGTTTGACACCAATAAAAATGATACCAAGTTGTAAAATCGATATAAAATTGAGGTTGAACACTTAGTCATCTTATAACTATCATTCTATTGAATTGTCATTATTATCTTGTTGTTATTAAGAGACTTTTTGGGAATGGTTTGAATACATAAGAATGGTCGTGAGATGATGTATCCAAACTCATTAAACTTTGTTTTTCGAAAAACTCCCCCTTGAAAGATGGAGTGTTGAACACACAATTTTGAAAGATTATGAATTGTCAGTGAGAAATTCTTGAAAAAATTATGTTCAACATTTTGAAAAACATCATGTTAGAAGACTTCTCTTCCAACTCTAAGGGTAAGCGCACTTATGCGTACACTATCCTTTTTCTTGAGCTTAAAACTTTGAATGTCTTGTAAGAACAGCTCAAGACCGAGAAAAAATCGTTTGAATTTCTCGTTGTTAGGATATAGTTATCTTTATAGATAAATACTTTCCTTTATTTTGAAGGTCGGGTTAGTATGCTATCATGGCAACATAATGACCATTAAGTAAACGTAGAAATGACAGGATTTGATATAAACTTTTGAAACTCAATGTTCGAAACTTCATTTACACGCCCGTGTCGATATAAATCTAACATTTTCTAGGTACGGGTAATGTTATCGATTCCAACGAGACATGCGAGAAGATTATTTTATTTGAAATACATTTTCTGTTTTTTTTGTTTTTGTTTTTTGCTTTTGAAATTTTATATTTTTGTATTTTTTTTTTCAAAAATATGTACCATTGTGATGTTTGATGATGTATCAAGCAGATTCTTTTTGTCCCAGACTCTCCTGTTCTGCTTGGGTCAAACATCTATACCAATTCGATAATAAGATACTTGAAAACCTTTCTTTTCAGGAAGGGCTTTAGTAAAATGTCAGCCTGTTGGTGTTCAGTTCTGACAAGTTCAATTATTTATTACCGTTTTTAACCTGTTCTTTGATTGAAATGGATACCGAGTTGGATGTGATTGGTACCGGGAGTGCTGACGGGGTTGCATGAGATGGGGGCTTTATGGGTGATTGAGAATCGCTATTACATGGGAATTTTGTTGTAGTTGAAGCCATAATCTTGAAGCTGTGATCCGATCCCATTACCTTGAGACAACTTGCAGATAAGCCTGTATCAGCCTCTGCTGATGACTCATTGAAGTTACAGTACTGCTTCTTTGAATCCAGCTGACTAACTATCACCTAGGGAAATGTATTCCTCCAGAAGTGCTTTGCGAGAATCCAAGGCACCGCATGATCGGGCATCTGAAAGCTATTAGTTCAAAGCCAGAACCTTCGGATACCAGAGTCCCACTGTGAATGGTACCTCGTAAAGTATGAAAATCCCTTTTAACCTCTTGAGGGTCTTTCAGTGGTCTTGCTTGATATCATGCACATAAATACAGTTGCACTATGTCTGGGTCTTACTAGATGTCGATACATGGAGTGACCCGATTTTGCTATGGATATTCAGTTTGGTCTACAGGTTCACACTCAAGTCTGCATTCTAATTTAGGTTTCGTAGCCATTTGGCTGTACCAATGCTTGTCCTTTTTCCTACCATGTTTTTTCAGAATCTCTAAAGTGTATTTGCTGATTGGATAAAAAATACTCGTGGGGTTTGGTGGATCTGAAGTTCATAAAAAGAATTTCATTTCCCCATTAAGGACATTCTCAAATCTACCGTGCATTAATTTTCAAAACGTTTTGAAAAATTTGGGTTTGTGGAACCCAAAATATAATTGTCATCAAGTTAAATTTCTGCTAGAATGTCCTTCCCCGTATTTTTATGTGAAAGAGTCGTGTCAATGTTACCTTTTGGAAAAACCTTTGGATATCAGGGAATTTTGAGAGTTCATCATACCGGCCTCTCGGAGCTTGTTTCAATCCATATAGAGCTTTCCTTAGACGGTAAACTTTGTCTGGCAGATCAGGATCATATGTATCCAGTCTGTTGTGCAACATAATACCTCCTCCTTCAATGGAACATTTAAGAAATGCGTTTTCACGTCCATCTGATAAATTGGAAAAAGACTGTGTGCAGCATATGCGACAAAGATCCTGACGCCTCAAAGCGAGCAATGGAGCAAATGATTCTCAAATCAATTACCCTCTTCTGAGCATACCCTTTGCTACAAGTCGTGTTTGTTGCGTATGACAGTATGGGCTTCATCCTTTTTGTTTTTCCATAACCACTTTAGTTTGTTTACGTTCTTGCAAAGTTTGTCAACGAGTTCCCGATTGTAGTCTGTCAAAATGATGAAGTTTCATCCTGCATTGCTTCATATCCATGCTGAATCACGCAATTGCCTACTTTAATGATTTTCGGTTCAACAATACTCACGGTGAGGTGCGAACATACACATTTCGGATCTGTTGCAAGTTGTCGTCTTGTTTGCACTGGCTTGGATGGATTTCCATGAACTTGAGTTATTGGTGTCTTTTGTCCATCGGTATTCAGAATCTCGAGGTTGATTGAAGGTATGCACATTTGAATTACCAATATTGCGTGAGGAAGACTCAGCAATTTCTTGTACCGGTGTACAGAAAGGATTGGTAAATTCTGCTTGATCATCGGTGTTTTCCTCAGCATGAGTGTTTGTAGGAGTTGATGGTTCTGATGTAGGTTGAATATTCGTTGTAGGGTGTGTGTCTTGTGGAGCAGAATTATCAGTGGGAGAAGAAGACTTGTGGACACGAGAAGCACCATCATTGAAAAATTCATCGTACAAAGGACCAAAAGAAGATTCCTCACTCCTGTTGTGATGGAACTGTTGTATCTGCTGAAGGATAAGCATTTTGTAGTTCTGGTGCGGGGTCAGGGTTGTCATAATCTGACGCCTTTTGTCGTTGGGGAACGAGGCCTGAAGTGTCATTAGCAACAGACGTCTCTGACAGCTCTTTGAATTCATCAAATCTGAGATGGATGGATATAACTTATGCCTTGTTCTTTGTTGTAAACAGATATCCCTTTGAATGAGGGGAGTAATCCCACCAAAATGAATTGAATCTCATTTTCTTTCATCTTATCCAAAATTTTCACCACTCTGGTTACGGTAACATGTACAACAAAGATGTGAAGGTGTTTGTTGAGGGTTTTCTGCATTAATGATGTGGTATGCCGTTTTTCATGACGTTGGGATGATGATTGATCTGTTTTGTGTATAGCATGCGGGTTGCGTTGCTTCAGCCCAAAAGAATAAAGGAAGTTTAGAAGCTGAAAGCATCGTTCGAGCAGCCTCAACGAGAGTGCGGTTTTGTCTTTCGACAACGCCGTTCTGTTCAGGTGTTCGAGGAGTAGAAGTTTGATGCTCAATTCCTTCTTCTTTAAAGAATGCATTAAGTGTCTTGTTTAAGAACTCAGTGCCTCTGTCAGTGCGAACAGAAATTACTGGGGCTTGAAGATTTCGTTGGCTCATCGTGAGAAACTTCTTTTAAAAATTCCTGTGGTTTCATTCTTGGAACGTAGAAAGAGTGTCCAGGTATATCTTGTATATAGTCATCGAAATTACCAGATCATATTTCTTCCAATTGTGCTAGCAACACGCATTGAGACCACATAAGTCCATTGTAAAGCAAATTCAAACCGACTTTTGAACTGGGGAGCAGTCTTTGACTTGAATGAGCTTCGTTTTGCTTTACTAACTTCACAAAGAAGTACATAGTTGTTCTTGACATACTTTCAGTTTTGGTAAACCAATCACAAATTCTCTTTCTTTGAAAGCAAGTTTTGTAGGCGAAGTTTGTGAGAGAAAGCCTTCGTTGCATATACCCTTGCTTGATTTGGAGGATGCTTTAGCCATAAGACAGATTGGTGTTGATGAGATGTGTCTTGAAGAGAAATTGTATTGAGATAGATCCACGATTACACCAGTTAGTAAAGTAGTTTCCCTGACGTTCTATAACAAAACACGTTAGTATTCCGAATGCAACCTCCAAATCGCATCACAGAAATTGACCAACTGAGAAAAGATTGTGAATTGCGACCTTCGACGTGTCAACCCTTTTGAAGCGTGTATTTCTTGCAATCAAATCTCCTCATAACCAAGAATTGGAGAAATTGATCATTGCCAAGCGAACGGTATCCCAAGTATTTGTCATAACAAAATTGCACAGCAGTGATACCAATTACACGTACATATGCTTGGTGCATTTCCAGTGTCAAACAATGAATAGGATGAAGTGAGTACAATCTGCAAGAGAGTAGAGACTAGATGGAGACACATGACAAATGGGATCCTAAAGTGTTTGGGAGTTTCAAGTCAATAGTGATCCTAGATGTATATTACGGGCAAAACTAACTCTTTTAGGCTCACTTTCATTACCTAACTTTTAGGTACCCATTTTCTTTTGTGTCTTAGGAACCCCATTTCTTTTGTGTTTTAGGAATCCATTTGTTTGTTGATGGGCATTGTTGTGTATCCAACATTTCTCCACCGCCTTACTGTTTTCCTTATATTGCATCCTATAGTAACTCTTTAGGCGTAACTTGTGATAGTGGATTCTGATGAACTTTTTTCTTATGGGGTGTTGCAACAGATTTGTTTCGCTTGACTTTTGGGTTGTCTAGTACTAATAGGCACTACTTTAGGCTTCTTAGTTCTAGCATTCACGTCATTCAAGAATTTAGAAACACAAATCATCTCATGATTTGAATTAAACATACTTTTTCCAAAGTAGCAACTGACAGCTTTAGCATTAGAAGTTCTGGAATTTAGACTGTTATTACAGCAGTTTACAGCTTTGTTTTTATTAGAAATACTAGAATATCATAGGGTGTTCTTCATTACTTCAGTCTTCTTTATCTTGCCTGACTAGTGTATGGCACGACCTTATCTTCTTTGATTGCTCCTAGGCTGTGGTCTGCTAACATTAGTTTTGTGAGCTACTCCTGTAGATGTAGAAGCGCGAGGATTAGTATTCCTAAAAGTCTGATTCAACTGTGGTGCTGTAGTCTGTGTGTTACTATTTGCAATGCGATACATGCCTGGTTTAATCACATTTGTGTTTCTTACAGCTTGCATTGCTGTCTTAGTTAAATTCTGTAGAGTGACTGGTTTTGATAAACTCTCTGACTCATTAGTTTTTAAAACCGACTTTTTCTTTGCAAAATATTGTCTCTCAAGAGAGTTTGATAAATCAAAGGGCCGGTTTTCCTAAAACTGATGGTTTTGGATTCTTTGCAGCATTTGGTTGTCGAAACAAAAGATGGTTTATTCAAACTTAGTATGTCTGTCAGAATATTTTCCCTTGCATTTTGCAACGAGTTTTTTCAATCAATTTATTGCCATGTTTTGTCTTTGCATTTGAGCTTTCATATATTGTATTTCAACATATTGTTCACGTCTTTTTCGAAATACATGGACGCCCTCTCGCTTTGCAAACTGTGTCATTTTTTCAGTTGTATTTGACATCTTGTACAGCGATTATCAAGAGAAATTGTGTGTTTTCTTTATCTAGCAAATACGCTATAAAAGCTCTGTGTAGAATCTCTTTACTTAAAAAATCAGTTTGGTCAGAAAGCTTTTGTGCAAGACAGTCACATTCCATGACTTTATGAAGATATAAGCATTGTAATTCAGTGATCTCATCTAAATCAGATGAAGTTAGCAAATAAGAACACATAACATCCTTTAGACACACAATTCTTGCAAAAGCATATCATACTATGTTGGAAAATTTGCCTTATCAGATTCAAGTGTTCTCTCTCTAAGAGATTCTACGCTACTTTAAATCTGCATGGCATTTCTTTTCTTAAGTTCATGTATAACGCGACGACTATACAGTCTGAGGTCTTAAAGGCAAGGGGCATTAAACATTTCTTAACTAGGATTTCATTTTTGAGCAGTGGGGTGTAGAAGATAAAGATGGTCGTTTGAATGTTTTACCCTGCTTGATTGACGAGTTCGTTCAGAATTTAATGTTGTTTTGTCATGACATCTATAGGCTTGTCTACTTTTGCTTATATGTTTTAGACCCGGTAAGAAATCTATGTTTTACGAAAACATTTGGTTTTGTTTTTACAAATGATCTTCATATTTGCTTTCTTATAGGATTGGTTTGTGCTATGAATTTCATAATGCTGGGTGGGGGTGTGAAAATTTCATTAAAGGACTATTTAAACCTTCGTGTAAGTCAAAATGGTTTGACTTTGTCTTGATTCAGTTGGTTCTCGACTCTCTTCTGCAAGTGTCAGATTCTCTTCACTACTCCGGGGATGAGTCTGGTTGCTTTAGATCAGATGGGTCTTGTGTATTCGCATAACAAACTGGTGCTCATATTGAGCCTTTTTGTGGTTACATTGGATGGCAAAGGTAGGTCTTCCATTAAATGTAGAGAGCGCATTTGGGTGCTTAACATATTTATGGGTTTGGGATCTGATTGACTTCGTTTGTAAACATACAATTCATTCTCAAAATATTTAATTGGCTGTTCCATTGAAAATTCATTTATGTCAAATATCTTTATCATTCCTCTAAGTTTAAGATCGTTATACCTTGTTTTCTCCTTATCAAGACCTTCGTAATGTGACCTAGTTAAAAGGACTCTGTTTGACTTTATTCATGTGTTTTGCTCTGGACTACAGAAAAGTTAGCGTAGGCCCTTAACTTTTATAACCTTTCTTGTATGTCCATGTCCTTTTGAGCTAATTAGTCCTAGAGTTTCATTATAAACTTAGTTCTAGTTTGTCATAGTCAAACTGTACGATCATTAATGACTTCGTACCTCTCAAAACTCGTTGTTTGTTTTGATGATGCACTAAGCAACTATCCGGATAACATTTAGATTTCTTAGAGTATCTACTAGTTTCCGCAAGAATAGATTTGACTCAGTTAACTCTTGAGTCAATGTTTGCATTTGTTCTTCTTTAAATTGCTTTTGTAGCTTTTTGTTTTCATCAGACAATCTCAAGCTTTAAATTAGCAATTAAGATCTAGGGAAGGTGCAACACGTCTCATCATCACCATATCGCCCATATGTTGATCATTATGAATTATACATTATTACACATATCGGTGTGTATGAATTACTACCGACATACTATCCCCGTTTCATGCACATGTGTTCGAATGGAGTGCAGATTGCTCAAAAATTGTTGTAAAGGTCGTTGGTAAAAACATTATGATCTGTATGTAGTGTTCTGTTCCAATGGTCAGCGTCAGTGCATGAATCTTTGCATTAGGATACTTCCTGCATTAATTGGCCATTTAACTGGTAATGTGCTTCAATCTTGTTCATCAATTTCCTCATCCGTGTCTGCTAGCCAGTCAGATTGCTATGCTTGAAGTTGACACTACCTTTATCTGCTTGTTTACACTAGCACACATATCTTTCCTTGTGATACGTGGAGTCTCTAACCCGTTTTGGCTTTCTGCATTATTAGCATAATGACCAAAATTCATTGCAGTTAAAACCCACTGTAATCCCAGACTGTTGCACTAATGGACCACACTACAGTTTCCTCTAGCCCATACAATATTTACTGCCCTACTGATTCCCAATAACCTGTCCTGTCATGACTTGTCATTTCTTGTATGTAAACACCCCCCACAAAAAAAACAACTGTGAGACCCAAAAATGGGAATATTTCGGGTCATGGGTCATGGGGGTAAACGTCATAATACATGACTCTTTGGGATTACAAGTCACACAAAACTGAAAGTCATACATTTCGTGTAGCTTGACAAAATATCAGGAGGTTATACGCGGCCCATACAATTTAAAGTAACATCATGACATAAGTTTTACACGACTTACAACGAACAAAAGGCATTTTAAGTCACATGACTTGACACAAAGCACCATTTTTTTTAAAAACACACAAGATAGCCCAATCCGCTTGATTATCCATCGAGCTTCCACCTTCAAAGTTATGCCATTATTACCTGAGAATTAAACATGAGGAAAACGTCAACAAAAGTTGAGTGAATAACATAGGTTTAAATAAATATCATAGGAACAGGAACACAAGTATATAGTAGTTTCATGGGGGGGGGGGAAATCAAGTATTATTGCACTAAGTACATGACACTGAAACCTTAACTCATGAGCCCTATTGTAAGGTATTCTGCAACTACCGCAAGTATCTCAAAATGTAAATGCGTTCACAGGATATACCAACCATATCATGTCGGACGGGGATTGTCAGTCCCGATCGGATCCACCCATACATTCGCGCTCACTAATGTTATTTAAACAGTTCATGATTTCCGGGCAAACAAAATAGCAGAAAGGGACTTAGGCAATAATAATTTCAGATTGCTTACAGTTGATAAAAATCAATGCTTTGTTGTTACAATATGTAATCTCACCCGTGATTTTTAAACAAGGTATTCATGGAAACAGGGGGTATGTACTCACCGGATATAGTATGATCAATTTGAGAAACCGGATACTGAGAAAGTTTACTTCAAAAGATTAGCTCGAGACTATAAAGACAAGTCGCGACTTAAAATAAGTATGATATTATTATGATAGTATAATCACCACAATATTAGGTTTTAAATTAGAACGATATTGTAACAATGATCTAAACCTTCGCGTTTTTGACTTTCTAATAAGTTTATGACCTGAAATAAACCTCAATTGAATGTCTCTTAAGTGCCACTAAGAAATTCTTAATCCATTCCAAATAGTTATTTTTTTTACTTTTCTCTTCCTAGACGTAAAAACCCATTTTCAGAATTTACCCAACTTCATAAGTGCATAAATCCTAAACTATAAAAGATACAATTTTGATTCTTTTTCCTCTGGAAAGATCTTAAAGTTTTCTTTCCAAAACATCAAGCCATTCATTGAGAGCAATTACCAATTGGCGAGAAATGGATTTTTACTGACTAAAGGTCAAACCAGAAAATTGGCTGAAATTCTTAGTTTCGCCGTTTTGGTCATAATTCCTAAACCAAAATAGTAATAAGGGTGAGGCCAAGTGCTGGAGCTTCTACATGATGTCTAGCAATGACCCATGCTTTAAAACTTAGGCCTTTAGTTCAACCAACCTGCAGATTTATACGTTTTCTAAGTAAAGGTCAGAATTGGCTAGTTTTCGTATAACGGCTATAAATCCTAAACCGTGATAGCTATGAGGTTGAAACCAATTGGAGAAGTTAGATTATAATGCCTAGTATCTAACCATGTTTTAAAATCAAGTTTTATTATACCAAAACCTGGAGCAAAACACGTTTTCCAACAACAGCTCCAGTTTTGACCTTCTTCCGTAAAAAGGTCATAACTCCTTCATCCGGAGGAGATGGTTGAGCATCCAATTCACCACATGAAGCCCTAAGTGTATACTATCCCAATATCCAATAATATGAGTAGGCACAAGTCACAATTTTTGAGAAAACAAGCCGACAACCTACTGGTCTCAAAACAGTCCCTAAAAATCTATTAAAACCTAATCTAAACTCATTCAAACCATCATCAATCATCATAAAAAGCTACCAATTATCTCCTAAGCATACCTCATACACTATAACATCATTTTTTAGATCAAACTAATATTCTCAAGATCAAATGAATGCATGCTTAAAAATATTACCAATCAACCATATGTAATAACTCAAGAATCAAATAATTGAATAGGTAAATTTAGGGATACTTACAACACCAAGATTGATGGTTGAAAATCAAAACATAAACCCTAAGTGGGGTGTATGGGCTGCCGAAACCAAGGGGACAAAACCCAAATCTTCCTTGATTTTTACTTATCCAAATCCTTCACAATCAAACCCTAATCACCCCTTTATCATTCTTGTAGCCTCTAATCAAATCCAAACCTTAAAAATCTTCAAGTTCTTCAATTCAAGATTTTTCTAAATCAATGCATGGTTGATTTTATCATTGGGGAATGATTGGGGTTTATAATAGTGTTGATTTAAGGTGAAAAGGAGTAGATTAAATGGAGTTTTGAAGATCAATTGAGGGTTTTGGTGGGTTGTGTGTCGAACCAAGAAGAAGGAGAAGGAGGGAAGAACTTTTGTCTGTGTTTTTGGTTTCTCAGTATGTGTATATGTCGAGTTATAAAAAAAAATAGTGGGCTTAAATTAAATAAAAGGTGTGTGTGTTGGTTTGGGCCGCCGGCTAAGAAAGGGGAAGAGGGAGTGGGCTTTGGCCCATTCTCTCTTAACTAATATTACCTATCATTCTCGGGCCCTAAAACCATTTCTAGCCCGATACTTTTTCCTAAAACGCAATTATCGTCAATGTGCAATATTAAATAGAAAATAAATAAAATTACAAAAACAGAAATTATTTGGCACTCGAGGCCCGTTTACGGAGTCGTTGATTTCTCGTTGCTCAAAAACGGTTAAATTTTTATCACATAACTCTTTTTACTCAAAACAGACGATTTTCACCAAAATCGACAAAATAATTAAAAGAATAAATTCCAAGAATTTATATAATATTCATAAGCTCGAAATATATAGTGACCTTAAATTCAGGGTATTACAACTCCACTTCCTTGTTCATTATGAATGGATAAATGCAAACGAAACGGTGAAAAACGATAATACTTACCGACATAGCAATAACAATAATATAAAACTATTATTTTAATCAAAACTCAAGAATTGGAATAAAATATTAGCTTTCAAAAATATGAGTTCTCACAGTCAACCCCCCTAAAGGAACTCTGGTCCCTCAGAGTTCAACTAGAGACGGATGACGAAGAAGGAATAAATAGATGCGAATAAGATTTTTAAATTCCCTCAATGAAAAGATAAAATATATGCATTGGTGATAAAACCAGTTAAAGCAATAATTATTTGGCCAGACTGATGATTAGAGAAGTACACATGGGACAAGGTAGCGAAAAACCATTAATCATTGCAACGAGAGAAATAAGTAGATCATAAATGAAGAGTAGCTACCGCATCTCGGGAGGAATGGATGAGTATTTGAAAAAAAACAATAAAATATATCATAGTCTTAATTGATTTCAAATGTTTTGCATACTAATAGAGTAAGAACAATGAACGGATAGAATGAAAAACAATGTTCAGATGTACATGCAGTAGCCTTTACCAGCCAACAATATGATCATAATGTAGTTAATTGAATTTAAATGAGTAGTTTTGAATCATTTAGCTTAAATTGCTTATATTTTAATGAAAATTTGTACTTGAAGTCTTAAAGTAACCTGCTTATATTTGTAGTATACAACCAGTTTAAATAAGCAATCCCAAACACCCTTTTAAGTGCTTATTTAGTCGGAAACAAAGAGATAAGTTGTTGTTTTGTATTAAAGACAATATATTTTACTATTTTGCGATAAAAAGGTAAGACAAAAGTAAAAGAAAGAAAGGGCGCTTTACTGTTATAAAAATTTTCAAAGGAGTTTGAATTCGTCTAAACAGGATTTCATTTGCCTAATGAGGTTTTTAGACTCAAGAAAGGTAGAATGTATCGTTTAGAAAAATGTGGTAGGCACGTATTGAACTTAGGTGTAAGTAACTCCATGATTATACTAATTTATACGAAGTAATTACGAGTTAAATGGTGTCTCATACACATTTCAGCATATCTTCTTAGTTTGAAAGTAAAAGATGCAACTGGAGACCACGACAGTGTGTTATTTTATTGATAGATGATTATTCTAATAAGCTCTTGCAATTCCCATGCATAGAAGCACAACAAAGATCATATCCCATAAAATTACGAGGCTTTTCGGTATATCATTGATTTGTTTATACTTTCCTGATAAAGCAATTGATTTACTTTTAAAATACTGATTATGCAACAATGATTTCTACAATTTATGACTTGGTATTATTTGAAGCTCTTAACTTGGGAATCGATGTGAGAGAGGTCATTGCGGTGATCAGGTAGTGAGAGGTTCGTGGAAATTCAGCTAGAATCATTCATAGTCAAATTTGGGTGAGGTGCCTCTTTTTGCATTTATGTTTAATTTGGTTACGTTAATTATTTTGTCTGCTATTAGAGTTTGATTTATCTTCCTTTTCTTTAATAAGGTCTATTAGCTTGCAAGCAATGTGTGTAGTTGAGAAGAGAAGCGACGCCTATAAAAATTATTACTTTAAGGTTTGTACAATTGAACTGCAAACGTGCAGTAGAGCAATGATCAAGATGGATGCAGACACCACAAGCAAACCAAGGTTTCATACAGGTTCATTTAATAGCAAAAGTTGTAAAACAATTCCAATAAAGTTTAGGACAATAATTTTTGTTTTTGATGGTATGCAGGCTCACCACCGTAGCTGCAAAGCACATTCATACTACAAGAGTCTTCAGAACGCTCATTGTCCGTACCTCCATTAAAACATGATTCTAAAGTACTAAGTGACAGAATTCTATGCAGGCCAGGTTAGACTTTCTTGACGTGTCGGTCTGTCCGTGAATTACATTCCTGCTTCTTTGTTAAAGTAATCAAATCTAAAGAAAAACTACCCACTTTCCACTGCAACAAATAACTGCTCATGAACTACTCCTAAGTAAACCACCTTCCTTTTTAATTTATTGACGATTTATTATATGAAACTCGAATCATTTAATTATATCACACAAGGGGTTGTTTCTTTCTATTATGCATTATTACTGTACCTACATATAGCACATCATACAAACATCACCTGAGACAACTGACACCAGCAAACACAAATAATTTTTTGTTGCAGACCTGACCACGAACTTTTTATCCCAAAATGATGTACTGGTAGCCTCAAATGTCCATTACTGAATGCCAACAACCTCTTTTTTTCAGTAGATTATGAACTAGAGTTGAAAATTTCAACCCAATTATATACAGTTGGCACGGGCTTGTGGTGGGTCGAATAAGTTAACCCATTTTTGTAAGTAACTATTTCTTAATAATACTTGTACTTTTATTAATCTCATGATGCATAAACACTAGCTGTACACTTATTTTTGGTAAAATGAAAAGCTAAAAGTTATAGAAATGTTAAAAAAAGGGTGCGTTTGGTTCGTATGAAATAAAAAGGGAACATAGGGAAAGTACCATTGTAATATTATGGTTGTGTTGGTGAAATAAAACTTTTGGTCATAAGTACCCATAGCTTATTCGGCTTATTAATAAGCATTCGAGTGCTTACTATGGCTTATTTTGGTTTTGGTGTAAAAAGAAAACAGAGAAAATGAAGTCTTGGTCCTTTAAACTTTCGGTCTATTTTTATTGCTTATTTCGTGGCTTATTTTTGAGACTAAAAAGGCTTCGTAGCTTAACGGCTTATTTTTAAGCTCGTTATAGCTTATTTTGGGCTTATAAAGTCTCGGCCCAAAAAGCCAAGCCCAACCGAGACTTAGTTTTGGGCTTGTGAGGCTCGGCTTATTTTTGTGGCTTATGTTTTAGCTTATTTTGATAAAAACACATGCTTATTTGCTTATTCTATTGCTTATTAGTCTATTTTTTGGCTTATTATATTTTGGTATATTCGTTTGGGCTTAGTGGACCGAAAAGCCCAATAAGGCCTATTTAGCTTTCGGCTTATTTGGGTTAAGAGCTTTTCGGCTTATTTTCGTAACTTACCGAAATGGTTATTTTGGTTATTTGATTTGTGGCTTATTTTCGAACTTAATAAGCTTTGGCTTATAAGCTTATATACTATATAACTTATTTTCATATGTAGCTTATTTATTATCTTAAGTATTTCGACTTATTAAACTAATGGGTATTCGGTTATATATAGTCGTGCTAACTAGTAAACTTGTATTGGGCCAATTATGGGCTAAAAGCTAAACTAACGATTTTGGACTAACATTGGGCCTTATGGCCCAATAAGTGAAAAGCAAGCAAATTAAACATATAAAACGGATTTTTGATCGACTTATTGAATTCGGACTTATATAATTTAGGATAACTAAAATAGTCGTTAAAAATGTGTTTTTGATAAAACGTAGCGTAAACGTGGGTTTTGGCATTTTGTGGGAATTGATTTAAGTTTTAAAAAAAGTGAATTGGAATAAGGTCTACGACCTTGGAAAGTGTTTATAAACGAACAAGTCATGCCGAAATTTTATAAAAATTTTATACTTAGAAATATTTTTACAAGAACCTACTTTCTTAAAAACCTGACAAAAAGACGAAATAATAAAATATTACTCCCTCCGTTCCAAAATTATTGTCCCCCGACAAAAAACACACAGTTTAAGAAAAATGCATTTATTACTGCTTTTTTTTTCTTTGACAGAATGACAGTTTTATCCTTAGCTAATTAATTAAAGTCTTCTTTAAAGTTTGTAATAATAATTTCAAACAAGGGTAATATCGTAAACTTGATCAAATTTTCCTATCTATTTTTAGTAGTGGACAATTAAATTGGGACATCCCAAAAAGGAAACGTGGACAATAAAAATGAGACGGAGGGAGTATTATTTTAATAATCGACTAAAAGACAAAAAATATATTTTATAATTTTACAAATTATAAAACTCTTACTATTTATTTCGTATATTTAAAACGTGTCAATACTTATAAGAGATCATTCTCAATATAGACGCAAAAAGAGGTCAAATACATAGATTTAGACAATGAAATTCTACTATTCTAAAATAGACATGTTTTTTTTAGATTTGTAGACTTCATTATAATTTTGCCATGTGTCCCAAAGAGAAAAGTTCCATAAGGAACATGGTCAAAAAAAAGAACAAACCGCTTCATCTTATCCATCCATTTTATTTTCATCTAATGGTTTAGATTAATTCTTATATTAATTTAATTAAAAAACCCACTTTCACCCTATTTTTTAAAAATTAAATATCTCACAAACCGTTAATCGTTACGCAAAACGAAACATACCATCGCGACGAGAATTAAATCATCTTTCTATAGAGGGGCACTTCTATATACTTTCGACGAACTTTTTTCGAATTTTTTTTTTCAATCACGTCAGAAAAAATCTCATGGGATTTTTTGAAATCACATGAGATTCTGATACAAATCTCATGTGATTTTTTCAGACGTGATTGAAAAAAAAATTCGAAAAAAGAGTTCGTCGAAAGTATATAGAAGTGCCCCCTATAGAAAGATAAAAAAATACTCGTTGTGATACTTTCGACGAACTTTTTTTTTGATTTTTTTCAATCACGTCTGAAAAAATCACATGAGATTTGTATCACAATCTCATGTGATTTCACAAAATCACATGTGATTTGTGATACAAATTTCATGTGATTTTTTAAGACGTGATTGAAAAAAATAATTCGAAAAAAGAGTTCGTCGAAAAATCACATCTGAAAAAATCACGTCTGAAAAAATACAACATGTGATTTGTATCAACAATCTCATGTGATTTTTTTGACGTGATGGAAAAAAATCGGAAAAATGAGTTCTTCAGAAAAATAGATATATAAGTGCCCTCTATAGAAAGATAAAAATTTACTTTCATTGCGTCTTTCGTACGAACTTTTTTTCCGATTTTTTTTCAATCACGTCTGAAAAAAAATACAGAGATTTGGACCACAATCTCTTGTGATTTCAAAAAAAATCCATGAGTTTTTCTGTCTTGATTGAAAAAAAAATTCGAAAAAAGTTCGTTCCCGAAAGTTTTTATAAGTGCCCCTCTATTTGAGGATTAAAAAATATACTCGTCGCGATGGTGTATTTTTTTTCGTTTAAGTTTTATCGTTTGCTAGATATTTGAGTTTTTAGAAAAAAGGTGGAAAAGTGGTTGATGAAAAAATAGTGGTTTGGATTAACCTATTTGTTTTTTTTTGCCCTTGTTTTTTTGAGGATTCTCAACTTCAAAGGGTAATAGATGTTTGGTTATAGACGGGGTTGCATTTTTTTACAAATGATGGCTGAAATCTTTTTTTTCAATAGACTTCTCAATTAAATAAAAATAATAATTCAAAAAATCTTTTTTTTTTCTTTTTCGAAAATGTGATAATTTTTTTTTTAATATTCTTAACAAAAATAGATGTTGAAGACTTCAAACAAAAATACCCATCATCTATGTATACATACCGAATTAACAAAAATCATAAACAAATGACCATCATCTCACTCAAATCTATCTTACAAAACCAGAAGTGAGGAAACAAAACCCATTTGAAGTCTAATAAATAAAGCAAACACATCAATGTGAAGGTCTAACAAACTTTTGATTGACAAATTTTTTATACAGCCGCCTCTTGGGTGACCTTTTGATAGCAGGTTCCTAAGAGAGAGACATTGGTGATGGATATGCCTGGTTATCTCAATTTTAACGAATCTATAGGAAGGTACTAACTTTTAGTATTAACTTATTGGGTACCTAAATTTTATGTCTAGTTATGTGCCTAAAACTATGTGTCATTAGCCTATTGGTTTATGCTCAATTGCGTACCTTTGTTTCAACTAATGAAATAGTGACACCGAGATTTAAGCATAGAATTAGGCATGAGTCTGTTTAGTCCTTGTGATGATCACTATTTCATGAAGTGCTTATTTATAAACAGAAGCATTAGCAAGCAATCACACCCTCTAGATAGTATTGTTGGTAGAATAAATGAAAATATTTTAGCTTACGATTAGTAATTTGTTGCATTCTCTGATAGTTATCAAGGTACATTGCTATATTATATAAAAGTGTGATACTATAATTATACATTGATAAACTATGAGAAAATGTAAACGGTTGACGTTTTCCAAGTTGAGGTGACCCAGGGTGTGGAGGGTGACTCTGATGTTCCGGTTTAGCTGAAAGTGTCCTAGTCCGTCCCTGCCCGGAGATGTTTACCTAAGGAGGTTTGACCTCTTGTTAGGACATTTGACCATTAAACCATCTTGGTGATGGTTGATAACTATCAGAAAATGCAACAAATTTTAATTTGTATCTGTCTAAAGTACATTATATTCTAGTGTTATATAGTGGAAGGATTAGTATACTGTCTATGGTATCCGTTTAAAAAACATGCTTCTTGGTTGTATATTTTAGTTTTATTCGGTGAATGTATGCAGATAATTCCATTTTTATCTTCTTGTTTTAATTTTCAGGGCTATTGGGATATCAAAACAATAACTAAGGGGGTGCTTGGTTGAAAGTATTAAGGGGTAAGTAAAGGCAATTATAATGAAAAGTGGTGCTTGATACTATATAATGTTGTCATTCATTATCTAAAAGTCCTTCGTTACCTTATAAATTGAGGGTATTGAAAATTCATTACCTAGTTTTCACTTTTTTTACCCCATTATCCCACACCTCCTACATTTATGGAGTTTTTATTAATCCTTCAAATGACAATTGATCAAATTATATACCTACTGATCGGATATATAAACATGAATATTTAAAAAGTATGTTAAATAGTAATTTTTGTAATGAGTTTGGAAGTCGATATATGTAATTGATATTTACAAAGTATTGTACAGATTTTAACATAAAGAGTCTTTGTCAATACTATCAAATTATTTGGAATTGGCATTCAAACCACTTTAATTTATTCGTTAAATATTTTAAAATCATATTGTGTAATGTCAATGCTCGATGTTTATGTATACAATTTACTGTTCGGAAACTAAAATGATTTTTTTTTATCATTTATCGATGTTAATTGTTCTCATTCGGTTTGTTATTTTTTTATCATAAATAAATACAAAATTTTATAATATTTTACATTCTCTTAAGACTCTAACCAAGCATTATCAATGCAATAATATACTCTCGGCTATTTTCCTCTAGCAATACCCTTTGTTATTCCCTTCTCATTCCTCTATTTTAACCAAGCATGCCCTAAATGTCGTTAACAGAAGAACAAGGCCATTACCAAGGCAGAGGTCACTAGGTGAGATCGATATTATGCAATGGTGTGCAAGGTATAGAATGTAAACATGTACAACATTGATTGATTATAGTGCTGAAGTTTGTTTGATTGATATGAATTTTATGAATATTTACAGAACCAGAACATGCGGGTGAACCTTGTCTATAAGAAGGCCTGTTGAAGGTAATATAACTTGCACAATATTCATCATTTCCACTTGTTAAAAAACAAGCAATTTGGATTTACTTTAGTTATATGATAAGCCCGAAAAAAATTGTGCTCCGTCCGGTAGCACATAAGCCCCTAAATAAGCTTAAACCAAACCCTCTTAATATATACTGAGTGAGTTATCATTTTGTGCTATGGAGTGATGTATAAGGTCACATTGTCCTGAATGTGATATTAGGATTGATTTTTGTGTGTTGTTATGTGACTTGTGGTGTTTAAGTCGTCGAAAACTTGATTCTGTTAGTGATGGTGAATTGGTGATATATATTTTGCTCGTATATAGTTACAAGTTACCTAACTTAGGTGGAAATGTCCAATTTTAGGTGTATTTGTTTGTGGGCTTCTTATGAAAGTGTGAGGAGTATGAAGGAAACATGAGTAGTTGTGTTGTAATGATACTGTTGCGTTGACTAGTGAAGTATACCTTTAGGCGCATGAAATACTGACAATCTTTGGTGTAGTTTTATTTAGTATCCTTTAAGCTAAAGTATGGATAATAGTTTAGTCATGATACAGAAGTGTGTTTGAAATTCATATTCCCTTGCTTCGGCACTTGATCAGCTGTAAATGCTTCTAGTACCACATGAAATGGGTCGCACATGTCAAATGCTTTGGGATCTGTCCAAAGTATTTTCCACCGGGCTGTAATTCTATTATCACAATGTCTGTTGTTAAATTTAGTGTGAACATTTTGAGCAGATATCTTATGAATATGTGTAATTTGGTCACGTCGTTTTGTGTATCCATGAACAATACTTAAAAAAGAACAATATTAATCATGCTCACTGTTATCAATTTGTCTTAAGTTTTAAAAAAAGTGAATTGGAATAAGGTCTACGACCTTGGAAAGTGTTTATAAACGAACAAGTCATGCCGAAATTTTATAAAAAATTTATACATAGAAATATTTTTATCAGAACCTACTTTCTTAAAAACCGGACAAAAAGACGAAAATAATAAAATTATTTACTCCCTCTCCGTCCCAGTAATTATTTGTCCCCCGGACAAATAACACACAGTTTAGGAAAATGCTATTTATTAATTGCTTTCTTTTTCCTTTGACAGATTGCAGTTTTTTCCTTAGCTAATTATTAAAGTCTTCTTTAAAGTTTGTATAATAATTTCAAACAGGGTAATATCGTTAACTTGATCAAATTTTTCTTATTATTGTTAGTAGTGGACATTTTACAAATTATAACTCTCTTACTATTTATTTCGTATATTTAAAACGTGTCAATACTTATAAGAGATCATTCTCAATATAGACGCAAAAAGAGGTCAAATACATAGATTTAGACAATGAAATTCTGCTATTCTAAAATAGACATGTTTTTTTTTAGATTTGTAGACTTCATTATAATTTTGTCATGTGTCCCAAAAGGGTAAATAGATGTTTTTTTATAGACTGATTGCAAATTTTTTGCAAATGATGGCTGAAATCTTTTTTTTCAATAGACTTCTCAATCAAATAAAAATAATAATTCAAAAAATCTTTTTTTTTTTCTTTTTCGAAAATGTGATAAATATTTTTTTTTAATATTCTTAACCAAAAATAGATGTTGAAGACTTCAAACAAAAATACCCATCATCTATGTATACATTACCGAAACAAAAAATCATAACAAAATACCATCATCATCAAATCTATCCTTACAAAACCAGAAGTGAAGAACACAAAACCCATTTGAAGTTCTAATAAATAAACAAAACATCAATGAGGAAGACTAACAAAACTTTTATTGACACATTTTTATACAGCCGCCTCAGGGTGACCTTTTGATAGCAGGTTCCTAAGAGAGAGACATTGGTGATGGATATGCCTAAGCTGGTTATCTCAATTTTAACGAATCTATAGGAAGGTACTAACTTTTAGTATTAACTTATTGGGTTCCTAAATTTTATGTCTAGTTATGGTCTAAAACTATGTGTCATTAGCCTATTGGTTTATGCTCAATTGCGTACCTTCATTACAACTAATGACATAGTGACACCGAGATTTAAGCATAGAATTAGGCATGAGTCTGTTTAGTCCTTGTGATGATCACTATTTCATCAAGTGCTTATTTATAAACAGAAGCATTAGCAAGCAATCACACCCTCTAGATTAGTATTGTTGGTAGAATAAATGAAAATATTTTAGCTTGCGATTAGTAATTTGTTGCATTCTCTGATAGTTATCAAGGTACATTGCTATATTATATAAAAGTGTGATATTATAATATACCTTGATAACTATGAGAAAATAAAACGGATGAGGTTTTTCCAGGTTGAGGTTACCTAGGGAGTGGGAGGGTGACTCAGATGTACGCGGTCTAACTGAAAAGTGTCCTAGTCCGTCCCTTCCCGAAGATGTTTACCTGGTGAGGTTTGACCTCTTGTGAGGACATTTGACCATTAAACCATCTTGGTGATGGTTGATAGCTATCAGAAAATGCAACAAATTCTAATTTGTATCTGTCTAAAATACATATCTACATTGTTATATAGTGGAAGGGATAATATACGGTCTATGGTATCCGTTTAAAAAACATGCTTCTTGGTTGTATATTTTAGTTTTATCCGGTGAATGTATGCAGATAATTCCATTTTTATCTTCTTGTTTTAATTTTCAGGGCTATTGGGATATCAAGACAATAACTAAATGTCGTTAACAG
Organism: Tanacetum coccineum; assembly: GCA_026074375.1. Lineage (NCBI taxonomy): Eukaryota > Viridiplantae > Streptophyta > Magnoliopsida > Asterales > Asteraceae > Tanacetum > Tanacetum coccineum. Next base: position 45,286 of record BQNB010001225.1, read on the forward strand.
AAGAACAAGGCCATTACCAAGGCAGAGGTAACTAGGTGAGACCGATATTATGCAGTGGTGTGCACGGTATAGCATGTAAATATGTACAACATTGATTGATTTAGTTGCTTTGAAATTTGTTTGATGATGTGAATTTATGAATATATACAGCATATATGAGCAAAACATGCGGGCTGTATCTTGTACTATCAGAAGGCCTGTTGAGCAGGTATATAACTTGCACAATATTCATCATTTCCACTTGTTAAAAAACAAGCTATTTGGATTTACTTTAGTTATATGATAAGCCCGAAAAAATTGTGCTCCATCCGGTAGCAGATAAGCCCCTAAATAAGCTTAAACCAAACCCTCTTAATATATACTGAGTGAGTTATCATTTTGTGCTATGGAGCGATGTATAAGGTCACATTGTCCTGAATGTGATATTAGGATTGATTTTTGTATGTTGTTATGTGACTTGTGGTGTTTAAGTCGTCGAAAACTTGATTCTATTAGTGATGGTGAATTGGTGATATATATTTTGCTCGTATATAGTTACAAGTTATCTGACTTGGTGGAAATGTCCAATTTTAGGTGTATTTGTTTGTGTGCTTCTTATGAAAGTGTGAGGAGTATGAGGTAACATGATTGTTGTGTGTTTCATGTTACTGTGTGCGTGGACTTTGTGAAGTATACCTTTAGGCGCATGAAATACCGACAATCTTTAGTGTAGTTTTATTTAGTATCCTTTAAACTAAAGTATGGATAATAGTTTAGTCATGATACAGAAGTGTGTTTGAAATTCATATTCCCTTGCTTCGGCACTTGATCAGCTGTAAATGCTTCTAGTACCACATGAAATGGGTCGCACATGTCAAATGCCTTGGGATCTGTCCAAAGTATTTTCCATCAGGTCTGGTGGTATCGGCTTGTGTGCAATATGTCCAAAATTATTAATATATATATAGTATTAATCCCGGGACAATTCTCTCCATATACGTCTCAAACAAGAGAAATAAATGGATAAAATCTCACTTAAGAAACACAATTTGTATATTTGGTACCGGGTTGGTGATAGGCTCGGGGCGTTGGGGTGTAAATCGTTGGCGTGGTAGGGTGTTTCAGTGAGTGTAGGTGGGGATTTGGATGTGCGGGTTAGTGGTTGAGGGTGCTGAGTGTGGGGGTTAGGTTTTGTGATGACATGGGGGTTTGTTAGTGTGGGGTTTTTTGTTATGTTCTGTTTGTGTTGGATTAATATTTTCTATTTTAATTAGTTACTTGTTGTACTTTAAATTGCATTTGTATCCATATTTAAAATCATACCATATCTTATTAATTTATTTAATCTTTGTCATAATTACATATATACTGTTTCTTGTAATTCTCATTTATTTCATCATTTTATAATTAATGATAATTTACCCTTCTGGTCATTAACCCAAATATTTGGAATAATTTTGGATTCGGTCAAGAAATGGGTAAAGGATCTTTGAATTTTTGAATTACACTACTAATATAATTTAGCACAATTAGCATAGAAACAGTTAAAGAATTTAAAAACATTTAATATTACGAAAAAATTAACAAAACGTGAACTTTAAATATGAGCTAAAACGAGAAATTTAAAATACTTAAGGCACTACTTTTAACAAATTTTATACCTAAAAATCACAAATTTAAAAAGAAAATTTTAGGAAAAAGAATTAGAATTTTTTAACTATTTTTGAATTTTTTATGAATTTCTAAAGAAAAATGAATTAACTAAAAATAAACTTTTTCTAAAAATTAACACTAAAATTCTATTTTTATTTTTCAAAAATTCTAAAATGAAAAAGAAAATTTTAGGAAGAAGAATTAGAATTTTACAACTATTTTTCTAATTTCTATGAATTTTTAAAGAAAAAAGAAATTACTTAAATCCTATTTTAATTCCTAGAAAATCATATTTGCTGGAAATTAAAGAAAATCTGTTTTTTAACATCCCCCCACACTAAATGTGCATGAAGAAACTTATGGAATAAAAAATGCCCAAATTTTAATGAAACCAAATTTGAACTCTATTTTACTATTTTATTAATCCCAAAAATATTAACCTATTTTATTAAACCTATTTTATTATTTCCCAAAAGACAGTGGTTAGAAAATGAAACAAAAGAAAATAAAGGGTAGGCGGATGGTAATTGAAAGAAATTTGTCCACTCTAGTGAAAACGGGGCAACCTAAACTATCTAGAAAAATACAAAACAGTCCCTACGACTTGGCTTATTTGAGCTTTATCTAAAAAGTGAAAATGAGCAAAAACTTAAACTACAATGGTTGTACTTGGGGCTTATAACTATACAACTTTAACAAAGACACTTTGAACTTTTATCAACTTAATAAGCTAGAAAATAAGCATTTCAAACTGTGTCACAGAAAACTATGGCTTTGCTTATCCTTTTCTAGTTTTTGGCTTATTTCTTGTTTATTTCTTAATGAAATTGAAAAACCAAAATGAAGCTATATGTAACTTAAGATGTATACTAGGGATTTCTAAAAAGAAATAAGCTGAGGGTTAACAAGATTAACAAGAAATTTGTTATTGAAAAGACTAAGATTCAGCTTAAAACTGAAATTAAGTTAAACCTAATAGGCTATCTAGCTTATTACTAATCTAGAAGCTTAAAATTTTGCACATAACGCTCTCCTATTAATGTTTGAGTAACCTAGATATAAGGAATCTTGAAAAGAACAGCTAGAAACTAGAACAATCAAAAGTGAATAAGCTAGGAATCTAACTTACTGTATACTACTTTTGCAAGTTCAAAATTTGCGAGACATAAGGCATTTTAATATTGGTAAAAATAAAGGATTAATTTTGTAAAGTATGGAGTACTAATAATGCTTAATTTAAACTCTAATACCTAATTGAAAGGCTAAAGAGTGGCTAAAATGTCGATGAGAACAACAGTATTAACTGTTGTTGCTGATATACTTGGCATTCACCTAGGTGCAAGCTAAATTTTAAAGTAAAACCTCTTTAAACAAACTACTTATATGTATCTAAACCTACATTAATCAAATGTGAGCTCTAAAATGGTAAGAATCACTAAAATCTTAAAACTACTTGAGCATTAAACTGCCCTGGTGCTGGCAAGGACTTTTTAAGCTCTAAATTTGGAAAATCTACAAACTAATCTTTAAAACCTATTTAGAACTTGATTACTTTGATAAACTCAACTGTGTAAAGAGCTTTGACAGAATATTGTTGACTTTTAGAGTCAAAATCTACTTAATCCAAACACTACTTAAGTCTAACTGTCTAAACTAATTTTTATTTAAAATCTATTTTAAAGCTAAAACTTCTAAATCCTTATATCTACTCAGACTTTCACTCACCTAATTAAGCTATTGTAACACTAAAACCTACAGCTTATTAATAGGAATAAGCTAGTTTATCAGCTAGCTTATACTACTTATAATGACAGAATTAAAAGCAATGAGAACTAAATGAATTCTAACTACAATTACTTAAAGACATTTTAATTTCTAAACTAACTAAACTATATTGAACAGGATTAAGCACAATTAGTCAAAGTAATAAGCTACTTGATTAAGCTATGAAATGCTTCAATGAAATGTAGAAGGTGAGACCTGTGAACTTGTAGTCTCTGAACTAGCCACTCTTTCTGAATGAGTGGCTTTAAGTCAATGAAACTAATGGCTACTTTGCGCTAAACCAAAGACTTAAGCTCAATAAGCTGATTTTAGCTTATTACTCCATAAGCTTCCAAAAATATAAAAAATAAAAATAAAAAAAAAACAATAAATAAAAAATTACAAACTTGATCAATATGAATTCTAATGAACAAAATTGACACTTAATAGACTAAAACAGTATTTAAAAAGCTTATAACAACTTGTGAACAACTTGAGAATTAGAGAAAACTCAATAAGCTACAATGAGCTTATTACAAGCTTATTGATTAAAAACGGCTTATTACATGAAAACTTGTAAACAAACTCAGTACAATTTTTATTGCTTTTAACAAGGAAAGTACAAGATATGAATCAAAGAGTACAATTGACTTGAAAAACTTTAAAAGCTTAATTGAAAAATGAACAGTACACGTAAGAGGAAATTACAAAGAAAAAGTTAAACTCTCTAACTACTAACTAACTAACTCCAACTCTGAATATTTGAGCTACTATTTATAGAGAGATATGAAAAGAAGATGAGAATCTCAGTTAATCCAAGCCCTTGATCCTTTCTCTTTTGAATTTATATGATAAGCCCGAAAAAAATTGTGCTCCGTCCGGTAGCACATAAGCCCCTAAATAAGCTTAAACCAAACCCTCTTAATATATACTGAGTGAGTTATCATTTTGTGCTATGGAGTGATGTATAAGGTCACATTGTCCTGAATGTGATATTAGGATTGATTTTTGTGTGTTGTTATGTGACTTGTGGTGTTTAAGTCGTCGAAAACTTGATTCTGTTAGTGATGGTGAATTGGTGATATATATTTTGCACGTATATAGTTACAAGTTATCTGACTTAGGTGGAAATGTCCAATTTTAGGTGTATTTGTTTGTGGGCTTCTTATGAAAGTGTGAGGAGTATGAAGGAAGCATGAGTAGTTGTGTTGCAATGATACTGTTGTGTTGACTAGTGAAGTATACCTTTAGGCGCATGAAATACCGACAATCTTTGGTGTAGTTTTATTTAGTATCCTTTAAGCTAAAGTATGGATAATAGTTTAGTCATGATACAGAAGTGTGTTTGAAATTCATATTCCCTTGCTTCGGCACTTGATCAGCTGTAAATGCTTCTAGTACCACATGAAATGGGTCGCACATGTCAAATGCATTGGGATCTGTCCAAAGTATTTTCCACCGGGCTGTAATTCTATTATCACCATGTCTGTTGTTAAATTTAGTGTGAACATTTTGAGCGGATATCTTATGAATATGTGTAATTTGGTCACGTCGTTTTGTGTATCCATGAACAATACTTAAAAAAGAACAATATTAATCATGCTCACTGTTATCAATTTGTCCCAATTTTTTGCAGGTTGTTTGTACACTTGGAAGCATAGTCTTTGTGAGCATCTTGCTTGCTCGTGGGGTATGGACTGGAATCTCATATTTTCAAGAAGGTCGTTACCGTAGGACAGATGATTTTGATGACGAGAATCAGGCATGGCATGCCCTTATCGTTGATAACCAATGCTTTTAACCTCCATGGGTATGCAGTACGGTCACTCTACAAGGCCATCCAAACATCAGGTGACCAGGTACATGAATTTTGCATTTAGTAGATTTTGGTCAATTTGTGTAACTCTTATGTAATACTGGTATGTTTTCATCATATATATACGAGTAGTACTTACATATAGGTATTAATATATGTTTTCTATTGCTCCCCAAAACAGGAAACTCTTGTTCGGGTGGCTGTATATGGTGTATTGGAGAATATGGTTGACATGTTAGTAAATGGTATTGGAATGCTTGATATTGAGGACCCTATAACTGTGAGTCTACTTCCCCATAACCGTACAAATTCATGTTATATGTTAGATTTTCATTATCTATATAAAACTGGGAGCATTCCTATTTTCAGAATTTGTTAATTTGAGTTTCTGATATCACAGTTGTTACATGTAGGAGAATAAAGGATATTGTTACTCAATCTAAAGGAAGCCTTCTGCTTGAACTGCAGCAGAGATCCATCGAATTCGATTCTATACTTGAAAAACATCAGAATATAAGGTATGGTTTACTCTTCTACTAGTACCAGCTCTAGCATACTCTATGCATACTACAAAGTTGTAATTTCCATACTCTATAAAGAATAAACAAAAAAAACCCAACTGGTTTAACCTTATGATACTAACACTGCTAATGAACACGTGAAGGTCTACACTGGTTGAAAGAATGCCAGCTCTTGATGAAGCAACGTACAGGAGGGCTGGCTCCATTTCCAGTACCTGTTTTAACCTCCAAAGTAAATCTTCCCAATGGGGGTGCCAATACAACTGCTGCTCCTCTAGTAGACTTGCTAAGGTATACAAACCTTAAAAATACTTTAATCATTTGATTAAATGATTACTCGTCTTAGACCGATGTATTTTTTTTTTGGATATACAGTTAAGCATGACATCTACTCAGATTGATTGTGGGTGATTGCTCCAAGCTATTGATTTGGAAGCTTATGCTGATGTCGAAGATGTTTTTTTATCAAAATCCCGTAAAATATTGTTTTGTTCATTTGTTTTAAGGGTGAATGTGATTTTCTTAATGTTTGATAGAACATATACTGTAACCTAGCATGTATAATGTTAGGTACAACAATCATTTGGAAATAAATCAAAAGTTCTGGTTCATAGTTCATGTCGGTTGATTTAGCAACGATTTTTGCTCATTGATATTGGCTGTTTTTCTAGTGGTGAAAAACTGAAAATTGTCTGGGAAACTTGTGGAAAATAATTTTTGGGAAACCCGCGGGTAAAAAACCATTGGAAATCTGCGGCAAAAAAAACCCGTCATTCATGTGAAATTTGTATCTTATCCTATGTATGTTGTAAGCTGTTACGGATTTAATGGTTTTATCTTTTTGAGTAGATTTTATCTTCTTATGTGTATATGATATGGTATATAGAGGAATATTTGCAAGTGCAATTGAGTATCTAACTTTTGCGACTTGTAGTTTTACTCAATTATCTAAATGATTAAGAAAAACGATTACATGCCCAAGTCACATGTCTAATCCATTAAGTGGCTAGTCATTAATGTAGCATAGAGTGTAATAGATGATAAAAAAGTATCCGAAACAACAAAACTTTCGCGGCATGTCAAAAAAGTTACCTAATATAATAGAACAATGGGTCTTCTCATAGATGTTCATCAGTTTGGCACATCGTTCCTCGTGACCCACCAACTGGGTTATCATGTACATGGGTTGGATTCCTGGATCATGTCTCACCATCATTGAGCGAAAACCAAACCATCTTCACATTTCCGGTGAGTGGTAAACCTGCATTAAAGTTTTCTATCTGTCAAAATAAAGAAGTGGAGCGGCCTCTATTGTACTGGCTCAGAATAATAGCTGGGGACTATTATAGGTAAATATTAAGGCTGGAATAAGCCCAATACTAAACGATACTAACAAAGCCACCAAACACTTGACTTGATAAATAAATGACCATGAATGATACTAACAAAGCCATCCACAAAAACCTCTAACTTACACTTGTGTGCAATACCAAATGAAAAACTGCAGACCCATGTTGACTCACGAATTGAATGACCCATACTTTTCTCACAGAAATAGTTGCAACAACAGTTTATTTTTGGAGCAGAAACATTGACACTTTTTTTAGAAAAGCATAATATATAAACACCCTAAGAGAACATACAAATAGCAGAGACACGCATCACCAACAAGATGTTAAAATGAGGGGACCCCAAAAATAAGGAAAAAGCCATGAAATGTGCTTGGACTAAACCAAAGACCTGAAAAAACAAGGACTTACAATCCCACCCTTATTAAAAAAATCCAACAAACCTATCAATCACAATGGACCACAGGCCAAACTATCTATAAAGACTTTACTGAAACAAAACACCAGGCCACCGTACACTGAACATAAAAAATACAGATCAAAGACAAAGACAAGAACCATTAACACTATCACATGAATCTATTAAGACGATGTGAGAATAACGAATATAGACAAACCTCATAAGGTGAGCGTGTGTCTGGCATAGATACTCCCGAATCCCAGTATACCTTGTGTATGCAATTCTACAAGCTTCACTCTAAGTCCCTTTTTCTTTCCCTAATAAAATAAGTATGTAAACATTAATGAGAAAAAAATCATACAAGCTAACTTCGCAACCCGTTAGACCGCCCAGAAAAAGAGAACCCAAAAGACTTAACCATTCAAGATTGGAACCGTCCCTAGCAATCTTGGTTGGGTAAAGCAGTGGTTGAGCTTTAAGAACTCTCTGTATCAGTTTGGTTTTACTTTTTCCCTATACCTGTTCATTTTGTTTCCTTTTTTTTAGTCTTGAAAGGTAAAAGGACAAACGAATTAGTAATGGGTATGTTTTATCTGCTAGAAAGTCCTAATTGTTTTGAAATGAAATTAGCTATATCATATGATTATCTACTAACGTTATATCAAGCTATATCAATCACTTAAAAGTGAAGTTCAAAAGCTCTAACTAAGTATATCATATTAGACACCAGTTAAAACACGTCCTCATAGTTAAAACAAAATGGTTATCATGTTGTTGTTATAGTTGTATAAAACGACTGGGTTTGCCATTTAGATAATATATATATATATCTTTAGCACATAAACATTTCTCATGACTTGATGCGTCATTTGTAGGTGGACAAAATACCACTTACTTTTGAGTCTGAACAACACTACTTTGGCTCTTTTAAATATCCTTTGTTAGAGGAAACACGCTTCGAGCTGGTTTCATCCATGGACATCATGTATAGAGCTCCATTTGCTGATATTTTATCTGTTAACGAGTCCACAAGTGGTGAAAATATGCTCTATAATGTTACGGTTGGTCGTTGGAGAAATCAATGTAGTGAAAGTGGTAAAGATGATTACTACACATTACCAGGGTATCTACTTCTTGTAGTAGATTGGAAACCGGAATCTTTTTCTCATATGAAGCGTGAGGGCAGAACATGGAAGCTTGCGTTGGTCAAAAGTAATGAAGGTGATAGTGCATCTTTAGAGTTTACAATTAAGGCATCGCAACGAATTGAATTCCAAGATGGATTGTATGCTGTTTTTTTTTATGATTATAACGACTCAGAAAAGAATATGGAATTCATTGCACATGCATAGAAATCTTAATATCGTCAAAGAGGTTCTTTACTCTGACTCGAAGGTAAGAAATTGGCTAAATAAATTTTCTATTTGTTTGGTGATAATCTCGAATTTAATAATGGACATGTTGTATACAGGTTAAGGAGAAGTGCAGTATCTGTTCTTTTGGTTATGATAGTACGGTATCTCAAAAACTGAATCCACAAGTTTTGCTGAACTTGAATGAATCCCAGAGGGTAGCAGTTATGTCCGCGCTTTGTAAAATGCAATGTTGCAATATTTCATCTGTGGAACAAATATGGGGACCACCTGGAACGGGGAAAACGATGACAGTTAGTGTTTTGCTTTTCATCCTTTTGCAATTGAAGAAAAGGTCTCTTACATGTGCTCCAACAAATGTGGCTGTAGTACAGTTGGCCTCACGTGTCCAAAGCTTGGTAAGAGAATCATTCAAAACTGCAACTGCAAGGGGTGATTATTTCTGTTCGTTTGGAGATTTGCTCTTGTTTGGCAGCAAGGAGATATTAAAAGTTAGTTCTCACAGTGAAGAAATATATTTAGAGCAACGGGTTAAGAGGCTTGCAGAATGCCTAGGGCCAGTGACGGGTCGGAAACATTGCATAAAACCAATGATTGATTTACTGGAAAATTGCGTTTGCGACTATTATAAGTTCTTAGAAAACAAATTCCTGAAAGAATAACAACTTATACATGAGAATGAAGGTAAAAGAACGATGTTGGAAATGAAGTCATTTATTGAGTATGTGCAAGAGCGGTTTAATTCTTCTGCACCGCCACTCAGAAGGTGCATTGTTACATTTTGTACTCATATCTCGAGAAGTTTCATGGGGGAATGTAATTTTCAGAATATGATATCTCTTTTTGATAACATAAGTTCTTTGGAGTCTTTGTTGTTTCGAAATAATATGGTTTCGGAAGAACTTGAAGACCTCTTCAATTCTAAGCCATTGCATGATGATACTGTTAACTCATGTCTATCTATGTTAAAAATCTGCAGATATCCCTTGAAGGACTCGCTCTTCCATGTTTTTCAAATAAATATGCGACAAAACAATTTTGTTTTGAAAGTGCTTCTCTTATATTCTGCACAACTTCAAGTTCCTACAAGTTGCATGCTGTCAATATGGAGCCTTTAAATATAGTGGTCATAGACGAAGCTGCTCAATTGAAAGAGGCAGAGTCCACCATTCCCCTTTTAACTTCCGGGAATTAAGCATGCTATTCTAATTGAAGATGAGTGCCAATTACCTGCACTTGTTAACATCAATGTAAGTCTCTGATTATCTTTCTACCTTAAGACTATTACGTTAAATTATATTTTGATGGACATTGTGTTCGTGGACAGGTTTGTATTGCATCTGGCTTTGGAAGAAGCTTATTTAACCGATTAAGTTCTTTGGGTCACTCTGAACATCTTCTTAATGTTCAGTATAGAATGCATCCTTCCATCAGTTTCTTCCCATATCAGAAGTTTTATCATAATCAAATTCTAGATGCCCAAAATGTGTTATCAAAAGGTTATGAAAAGAGGTATCTTTCAGGACCAATGTTTGGTTCTTATTCCTTTATAAATTTCGTTGGGGGAAGAGAAGAAAAAGACGATGATGGAAGAAGCCGAAGAAATATGGTTGAGGTGGCTGTTGTTGGTTTGTGGTTGTTACGTGTAACGTTTATACGGATAGAAATACGTGAGCCTATCGGGGGCACACATGAATACACGAAGAGTACGTTTATTATGTATTTAATATATATATAACACGTGTATATTTATTAAATATATAATATGTTTCACGATATTTATTTAATGACCATTGGTTATCCGTTAGACGTTTATTAACTAACTAATGCACGTTAAATAACAAGAGAGGGACTTAAAAGTCGGAAAACGAAACCCTCGTCCTCCTCCCTTGTTTGGCTGGTTCTAGGAAGGATCTAGGAGGGGGTGTATGTGTCGAATTCTTGTAAATTAAGGAGGTAAAGAACAAAGCTTGGAGAACAAGTTGGGGTGCTATAAAAGCAACCCCTTTGCCCTCCACTTAGAGATACACGGACACATACAACAACCTTAAAAGAAATTCGTTTTGTTTCTTCCCCACGGATCCCCAATAAGGGAACCCTAGGAGAGCCTCTCTTTAGGGTTTCAGACCTGGGTCAGCTAGAACAGCCTCTCTTTAGGGTTTTGGGGTCAGCTAGAACATGATTTACTTTGTTGTTATAATAAACCTAACTCCACATATTCATAAAACAGCCCACTTAGGTGGCTTCCACATGATTCCAATGCTCAATCTCTACATAGTCATAAAACAGAACTTAGGTGGCTTCCACATGATCCAAATGCTCAATCTCTACATATTTGGCATACTTTTGCAGACACTCCTCAACTGTGCCCGGAACAAAGTTACCCATCATATGAATTTCCAAGCCATCTGCATTAGGAGTAAACCTTCTGTTCCATATTCATAAACCGAAAACCAAACCGAATCCAAACCCCTAATGCAGATGGCTTGGAAATTCATATGACGGGTAACTTAGTTCCGGGCACAGTTGAGGAGTCTCTGCAGAAGTATGCCAAATATGTAGAGATTGAGCATTTGGATCATGTGGAAGCCACCTAAGTTCTGTTTTATGACTATGTAGAGATTGAGCTCATGTGGAAGCCACCTAAGTGGCTGTTTTATGAATATGTGGAGTTTGGTTTATTATAACAACAAAGGATATCCAGTTGTGTTCTAGCTGACCAGGTTCAAGTCCTTTGTTTTGGTATAAACCCTTATTGCATTAATAGTTACTCATAGTCTAGTGGTTGGGTTTATCTTTGACAATTTTAAGTTCGATCCAAACGCATACCACTTAAGCAAGCACTAGCATCTCGTGTGACGTGTAGTGTGAAATTATTTATACATTTATGTGTTAATTTATAACATCAAACTACATCTAATCCTCTGCGTACTCGTCTTTAATTGGTTAACTAGTTTGTTAAATTCCAACGATTAAAATTGTTAAATTCCGTCGTTAATTGGTTGTCATGTCAGATTCTTTTTATTTTGATGAAAAAATTTTAACATTTGTGTCTTTCACAGTTATATAGCATGTCAGGACTCAAAGAAAAGCTTACAATCGGAGTTATATCTCCTTAAGCTGCCCAAGTTGTTTCGATACAAGAAAAACTTGCTCACAGGTATGAGAAACTCGATGGATTTTCAGTGACAGTTAAATCTATTGACGGGTTTCAGGGTGGAGAAGAAGATATCATTATTTTAACAGTAAGGTCCAATAGCCATTGGTGGTATGCAATTTTCTCACTTTCTTAACAATTGATCGGTATAGTTCATAGTTGATATTGCCTTCCATTTTCCTGTAAAAACTGTCTTCGAATATTGGGAAATGAAAGGGTCTATATGGAAAAAGTAGTCTGTGATGCAAGGAATCGACATCGTTTGTCTAATGCTGATGCTGATGAAAGCTTGAAGATGATATTTATAGCAGCAATGAAATAGTTAGATCGTTTGTCTAAATTTTTACCATATTATATCTCATATAGTAATCCACTTTGTTCTTCATGTTTGTTCAACTTTATGCCATCAGGTTCTCATTAGTGACGAATTCAGAAGATCGTTTGGAAAGCTGATAGGTTCTCGCTTGAAGAAGCAGGCTTTAAACCTTTTACTGAAACTATCTAGTGGCTGGCGGCCCAAGAACAGAAGTAGACTTGTGTTGTGAAAATTCATCACAAATCCTGAAACAGTTTAAGGTTGAAGGGATCTATGCGATATGCAGTATTGACATCATCAAGGAAGTAAAGTACTCAAGTTTTGAAGGTTTGGGATATAACTCCCTCCCTCACACACACTGACACACACACCCCTTCGCTTCACCACCATCACTAGACACCCTCTCAGATGACCTCCCTTCCATCAGCTTCAACTCCACCACCACCACCACAAGAAAACACACTCACACACCTTCCACACAAACCCTAAGTTTACCTAGCCAAACTTAAACCAAACCCCAATTCATTTCCACTCTCCATTTCCAGTGCCATGAGCTCTAGCCTTAGAGGATATTCCGGAACTTAAAAAACGACTTGAGAGCATATATTCTGTATACACAGATTATATCAGTCGGTGCGCTGAAAAATGTTTAGAGGGGTATGTTCGTTTGTTATATATTGTTTGGATGTTTAGATGATTATATATGCTTAATTACATTTTATTTATACTGTACAGGAACTTGGATGTTCCGAGGACTTGGCTGGCATCTCAAGAGATCATTAGATTTCCTTATTTAAAGGACTCTGAGGTTGAAAGTGAATCGAGTGTGAATCCTGATAATGCTATAACTTGTGTTGATAACTCAAAAGTGAGTGAAAGCTTATTGCTTATGTAGTTCTACTCATTGTATGTGGGGTCGTGAGCCATCTGCTTTCTTGTAAGGATGTTGATCTGCCCATGCAAGTTAATGATGAACAGATGGACATAATTTTATCTCGAAAGAGTTCGTTTATAATTGGGCGATCAGGAACCGGGAAAACCACTATTCTGACAATGAAGTTGTTCCAACACGAACACGAATTTCAAATTGCTTCTGATAGTATTTTTGAAGCAGAAAGCAGCCGATTTAGATATGCTGAAGTTTATGTTATGCTGGAAATTGTAAACCGAGTGTTCTTTGTCAACTTTTTGTATCAGTCAGCCCAAGATTAAGTTATGTTGTAAAACAATATGTTTTCCACCTCACAAGGTGTGCAAGTACTCATCCCTTTTCTCTCTTTTCCATCTATATATATGGTCTTGTTCCGACTTATAGAATTAATAATTTTGACAATAGTTCATCAGTAGAGGTCAATCTTGATAGTACGTATGTTATTCCATCAGAATTCGATGATACTGCAGACACGTACGTTTATTAACATCCCGGTGAAAAATTACCCTCTCATTATAACATTTCAAAAGTTTTTGATGATGTTGGATGGTACATTAGAAAGTTCCTTCTTTGAAAGATTTCGTAAGGCAAGTGAAGATTGTCATGGTAACTATATAAGTTCATCTGTTGCAATGCATACTTTCATAAGATCAAGGGAGGTTACGTTTGACAAATTTTGTTCACTTTCCTGGCCCCACTTCAATACAAATCTAACCAAATAAGCTTGATAGCTCTAAAGTGTTCACCAAAATTATTTCTCATATAAAAGGAGGTCTACTAGCTGGGGAATGCAGTGACAAAAAAGTTTTCTATGAGGGTTATTGTTTACTTGCGGAAAGCCATTTTTCCACATTAACTAAAGAGAAAAGGGAGATTGCTTACAACCTCTTTCAAGCCTATGAAAAGATAAAAAGTGAACGTGGGGAATTCGATTTGGGAGATTTTGTAAATGACATTCATAGTAGGCTTAAAAATGGGAATTATAAAGATGACCAAATGGATTTTGTGTACATTGATTAAGTGCAAGATCTTAGTATGAGACAGCTTTCTCTTTTCAAATATATATGCCAAAATGTTGATGAAGGCTTTATGTTCGCGGGTGATACTGCAAAGACGATTGCAAAAGGGATCGATTTTAGGTTTCAACATATACGATCTCTTTTTTATAAAGAGTTCCTAAGCACAAGAACATCTGAAATGCAAGAAAAAGGTCTCGTATCTGAGATAAAACAATCAAAACAGAATTTCAGAACACATGCTGGCGTGCTTGATTTAGCTCAGAGTGTCATTGACATTATGTACCATTACTATATTCAGTAAATTGACAAGTTAGAGCCTGAAATTAGTCTTATATCTGGTGAACTTACAAGTGATATTGGTACGTGATGATCGTACGAAAACTGAAGTTTGTGAATTTGTTGGAAAAAATGCACTTGTTCTCACTATAGTGGAGTATAAATTAGGTCTTGAGTTTCAGGTAAGATCGAGCCTTAAATCAATTTTTTGTAATAACTTTTTGTCACATAATGATTATTGGTAAACTCCTTTTTAGGATGTAAGGTACTTGAGCCGCCATTAGCCACATGACTGAGTGGGTTGGTTCGCCGAGAGATAGAGCTAGTGAGAAGGGTTTAGTGTGTAAGATTGAAACATGTATGAGATTTAGAATAATTGACTAGGATAATTAAACAAGTGAAAATGGGATAGTAGGCATAAGAGTGGTGAAAACATTGGTTTTGAATGATTGACTATGATAAGACCATGTGAGAGGGGGGAGAGACGTTTTTGTGGCTGAGGAGAAACAAGTTCGAATTTAGCCCGCGCTTTACGGCAGGGCTAATTTGTTGGTGCAGTGTGTTTTTTTCTTAATTTTAGGATTTAAGTTAATGTTGGGCTTCATGTTTTTTGGCCTCGACCTAAAGTATTTTGTTTATTTGGATGTTTATATACGCTTATTCTGAACTTGTGTTTTTTGTATGAACCTAGGCCCAATAACTTTATTTTTGTTGTTTAGGGGGGAGCAGAAAAACTAAAAAAATCGAAAACTGAAACCGAACCAAACCAAACTAATAAACGAACCGAATTTGCAAAAACCGAACCGAACCGAACTACGAACTCGGTTCTTGGGTTGGATATGGGTTTGGCGGTCTGAACCGAAAACTGAATTTATATAAATATATATATATTTTTATATTTATATATATAAAATGATAAATAAAATTTTATCCTAATATAAAAAAATATTTTTTAAATTTATAATATTTTTTTAAAATATCTATGTATTATTTTCTTTTTTTTTAAATAATTCGGGTAATTCGTGTCAACCCGAAAACCGAACCGAATTCAAATTCCGCTTTCGGTTCGGTTCGGTTGAATTCTAGTTCGGTTACGTTCGGCTTTCGAGTTGACCCAAAAAATATTTTTAACCGAACCGAACAAACCGAATAACCCGATAACCGAACCGATTTTATACTCATAATCTCACCTACCCACACCAAAATTACAAACCAACCCTTTCACGTGGACTAAATAAACGCCACCAAGCAGTCAACTACATCTCATTACATATACCACACCTAACACAACAAAAAAAAATTTTGAAAAAAAAAAGAAAAAGTAAACAACATTACCGGAGATAGGCAAAGAGGAGATGGACCAATACATACATGCTAACTTTAGCCCACCTACAAAACAACAATGAAGAGTGTCGTTTTTGTTTTGATCTTTAGTATAGTATATTACCAGAGATAGGCCAAAGAGGAGATGGGCCAATACATACAGACTAACTTTAGCCCATCTACAAAACGACAATGGGGAGTGTCGTTTTTGTTTTGATCTTTAGTATAGTATACAATAAGAGAACCATCAATTGGGGGAGGCTGGGTTGCAAAATCTAAAGGGAAAATTACCAAAATAGACTCGTCGCTTAAAGTGTTTATCTTTTTTAGACCTCAAAAAATAAACTTCTCAAAATAGACTAGTCGCCTAGTCTCTCAAGTCGCCTAAAAAACTTCAACAATTGGCTTTGAGTATGTTAAAAAAAAAAAAATGTGCTTTGAGAGGGCGGGAAAAACTGGCCAAAGCTTCTGGTCTGAGAGCATCTGCTTATCAAATGCGAGAAACTAATCATGAAGCTTTTGAAGGTTATGTTAGGGAAGCAGCAGGTAATGTTCACTAGTGTAATTTGATAAAAACTTGACTTACTGCTTCATGTTATTGCGTGATTTGTGAGGGGAGTACATGAAAGAGCTGGTAATTCTTTTTTATTGTGATTAATAGAATATCTGCTTGCACTCGAGATTACTTTTCTGACCCATGAATATACCATCAACAACTACATTTATACACCTTAAGGTTTCTCTTGTATCGACTTTCTTTTAGTACGTTGTAAGAGGTCAAATCTTAGTTAGTTCATAATCAATATCAGATAAAAGCTTTTTGTTTTCTTCATTTCCACGTTAAGTTAACCTCAGCAACAGGTCAAATGGTCAAACTGTATGATAGTCGGCCAAAGTTCAATTTGAATGCTTACAACCTTCAATCATTTTTAATCAAAGGTTTATGTCAGTATGTTAAGTATACTGTTTTTGCAGGAAAAATCTATGTGTCCACATGTGGAAAGATTGTTGCCGCAGCAGAGTGTTTTACTCTAGCAGGGTATTATAGTGAAGCCGCAGAAGCCTACGCAAAGGATAATTAGATTACCAATTGTCGGTTTGCAAAGGTAAACTTTTCGAGAAAAGGATCCCTACCATACGGATCTACTGATTCGATATACAAAGTGTGAAATCAATCTCAATTATCATTAATCAGTCATCATAAAAGAATGTTGTTTAACCATCTGTGTTGCTATTTTATAACAACATAAAAGTCACGAATCAAAGCGGTCCGTGATCGGCATTCGTTAAGTCTCGAACACAGACCTCGTATGCCGCTGTCATTGTAACTGCCAAAAAAAGCAGTTTTTTCTTATCTACCTATAAATGTGTTAAGTTATAACTAGATTCTTTAACTCAACTATGTTTCCAAGCCAATTGAGGGTCATACAACTAACCCGGCCCCCACATTCTCCTCCTTAAATCACAATTGCTTTTGTCGTAGACTCTTTCCACGTCTTTTGTAGTCCTCTCACAAACTCTATTTCTTGCTCTACCTTTTAAACCAAAAAACTCACTGTTAACCTTGGTGGAATTTCGAAATTTTCCTGCACTCCCTGCCTGTCTCTGTTCTTTCGTCTGATTCTCTGCACCTCTCTCTGCGATTTCATGCACCTCTCCAATTTTTTTCTGGTTGTATCATTTCTTTTTAGTTATGGTCGCCATAAGCAATGTTGGCTCTAAGTCTTCTTCAATAAGATTGGACTCTCCTCTGATTTGATTCTTGCGTTTATTTGGACATTCATAGGCATAGTGTCCAAGTTTGTGACATCGGTAACATGTGACTTGAGATTTGTCTCTTGTATCTTCTTCAAAAGACGCTCGTTCTTCCCTTTTATAATTGTTCTTGTCTTTGTTCCTCGCTCGAGACTGGTTAAATCTTCCACGTTCTCTAAAAGGTTTTCTTTGGCCTTCATGTCGTGTGAACATCAAACTCTCTTGACTGTCCACTGGTATTTTCTTCTTACTTTTAATTCTTTCTTCAAATGTCTTCAATCTTCCGATTGCTTCGTCTACTGACATCTCGTCTAAATCTGAGTATTGTTCAATGGATGCAACAATCTGAAGGAATTTGTCGGGTACGGCATTTAATAATTTTCGTACGACAACAGAATCTTCAATTGTGTGCCCTAGACTGGCGGCTTTGTTTACTAGTGTTGTTAATTTTCCGGTGAAGGTGTCGATTGTCTCATCTTCCTTCATGTGTAACATCTCAAAATCGGATTTGAGTGTTTGTAATCTTGCTTGTTGAACTCTTTCTTCTCCTATGTGTCTAGTTTTTAAGGCATCCCATATGGCTTTCGCGGTTTTGTGCTTTGTAATTTGAAGCAATTGTTCTTCCGGTAAGGCTTGGTAAAGGAATGCGATAGCAGTCTTATCTTTTTTGTTGTCTGATTGAGTCGTCTCTAGCGGCTCTATCATTTCCCATAAACCATTCGCTTCGAGAATGATTTGCATTCGAATTGCCCAAGTTGTGTAGTTTGCCCCTTTTAACATAGGGCATTGAAAATGGGTTGTTGACCCAATTTCTTTTATTTTAGAAATATCCTCTTCTATTTTCTTATCGTCTTTCCCGGACATATTAAAATTTTTGTCTATAAACTTTTGAAAAGATATTTACTTAAAACTTAAAAGAGTAACTTTTCAAAAATCTATATCTATAAAATTAATATAGATTTGTAGACGTGCGCAAATCGGTTAACCAGATCGGTTCGGTTTGAGTCAAACAGGAACCAGTTTCGGTCAACACGGAGCCGAAACCGGTTTGCCCAAACCCTGAACCGGTTTGGAACCGGTTTCTTACCGGGTTGAGCCGAAACCGGTTCGGTTCCGGTTAACCACTAAAACCGGTTTGATCGGGTTTTTTTTTTTTTTTTTTTTTATTTTGGTGGTGTTATACTATAAACTAATTAACCTTCAACTTTTTATTGATATACGAAACCATAATATTACATAAACGAAATACAACATAAAGGAAATACATAAAGGAAATACAACAAAAGATTAGGAAATACAACACAATACTAGTAGTAAGTGTAACCATGTGACATAGACCCTCCCTCTCCGGTTTGGTCATCTTCGGCTCCGCTGCTCATCATATAATCACGACGTCGTTCTCCTGAAGACAAAGAGCCATCGCTACTAGCATCTAACGCAATTTCTTGATCGGTAAGTTGAGTGGCTTCATTTTGTGCACCCACCTCGTCATTAAAGACACCTTCTTCAACGTCTAAGGGTAGTTCAAAGGAGATGTGTTTTGTTTACGCCCTCATGATCGTCTAAGTGAATCCTTCCCAAGCAACATGCACTTCTCTAAGACTCCGGAGTTAGTCTTGTTCATTCCGGATTGTCAACAACCTACCACTTGTTAAATGCTGATTCAGATTGCTACCGAAGAAGCTGGAGACACATAATAATCCATGGCCATGCCGGGATAGGAACTGGAAACGATTTTCCTTTGATTCCAAAACCCAATACATTCATAAGATCAAAGTCCTTGGGCTGAAGTCCTGAACAAAGATCTGTTTTTGAGGATATTGCGCTACTCGGAGGACTATGTGTAGCGCACACCCCTTGACTTCTTTTTTATGCGTTTGAGGTTAAACTCGTTTCAGCAAACGAGCATAAGGATCACGAACTCACCCCCGATGAATTAACCCCAATCACTTGATGATGATCTGGTTAGTAACCATTTTTGTGGAATAATACATATATACAAACCTTGAAAGATCGTGAAACCATCAAATGAATCTAGTTGCAAAACCATCATCTTCAAACTTCAAGTCCCACTTATATTCTCAATAAGATAGGTCTAACCCACTATACATTAAAAACAGGGATTTAAAGTGGTACAACAAGTAATTATCGAGGATGTTTTCAAATACTTCTTAATTTTTTCATCATCATTGTTGTTAACCATACGATGTCAACACCCCCCCCCCCCCCCACCTCAAAGTTCTAAATAGATCTAATTTGCAACTTCATAGAAAAAAATCTGTTGAAGTACCAATGGCAGACATGTTGGTAGTAAACCCCACGACAAAATAACCGTAGCATTTTGAAACACTCAAGGTAAATGGGTTTAACGATTCAATAAGAACCCAATATTCATCCGGAAATTTTTTAACCTTCTACAATTCTTAGTGACCCAAAAATGTCATGAAAAACACGCCAACGGTCATTTTTCAGTTTCAAACCCCATTTCGAACATTTCAAACAAGTGGAGTTCCATACTAGTGTATCAACGTCCCAAATTTTATGGTGATATCACAAGGTTTTTCTCCCTGCATTCTTACAGACGTCTAGATATAGCGTTTTTGGATTATCACCCGAAATTTGAAAACATCTTTTAACATTTGTTTGAAAGACTCTTCTCATTTGATTAATTATGGGGACCTTTAAACAGCTTGCACACCAAGTTAATAATGTGTGCGCAACAACAACGACTGTGAAAAAACTACCCCCCATTGGTGGGTTGATTTTAATTTAAGTTTATCCATGGCGTCTGTTGTTATTGCGTAGCATTATCCAAAGTAATTACAAATTTTTTCTTCAAACCACTAACATGCACAGACTTTTTCCAACATATCACTTCAAGTTGTACCCGAGGTAGCAGACGAAAACTATTCGAGAACGAAAATGACCCGGGCAAATTATCAAGAGCGACCATATGTCCTTTTTAGGTATAGACCACACACACTTTTAAGTCTAAGCAAACCATCACAATTGTTGCTTGTTTCAGCACCCCCACTATAAATTTCTTCTGTGCATCACGTTTGAGAGTAGAACGACTTACATGAGTGTATCTTGGTTGCATAGTGTTCTGGAACACCCTCGTTGTCTGCTCGTGGTCAAAGTGGTTGAATGGTAACCCCCGTTGAATCACCAACCCCGCGAATTGTTCACGAAGATAATCCGGATTGAACATGAAAATTTGCCCATCTCTTCCCATCGAACGTTTTGCCCCGCTTTCGATTCATGATTTCTGTTGCGCCTTTAATACTTCACAATGTGGATGACTTATATGATGCTTCAACGTCGTGTTGGAACCCACCGACAAGAAATTAAAGCAATGCTTGCATTGAGCTTTTTTCTGACCGTTGGTCATAATGCACATGTTGAAGTCTTTCCAAATTTCATTGTTTCGAGTGGTTTGTATGATTTCACGAATTCCCAGTGCACTTGTTGAACCAACACCGGTAGTAGCTGAGTCTGAGGCGGATTCACTTGCCATTGAGGTGGATAGGTTTTTTTTTTTGCTTAAGAAGATGTAGGTAAGTAAGTTGTTATTTAATGTATACAACACCCTTATTTATAGGATAAGAAAATCAGTTATCCTATCCAGTTATCCACAAGAAAATCTAAATAGATAAGAAAATCTGATAAAGTAAATTCCCGGGACCCATTTTTATCCTAAAAAATCCGGGTCGGGTCCAAACCGGTTCCAAAAACCGGGTTCAAAAACCAGTTCCAAAACCCGGTGTCAACTGGTGCGGTCGAAAAAAAGCCAAACCGGTTCCAAACCCCCGGTTTGGCCAAAAACCGGAACCGGTTTGGTCAAAACCGGGTTTGACCGGTTCGGTTTTCGGGTTTGAACTGATTTTCGGTTTGGCAACCGGTTTTTTTGCTCACCCCTGTAGATTTGTAAAAAAAATGGAGTAACTTTTAAAAAAAATAAATTCTATATGATATATAACAAAACTTAATATATATTCTATAAAACAAATAAAAGTGGAGGGGTGAAATGCTTTATTTGTAAACCTGGTAGGGTTAATAACCATTTGTCCTCTTTGCTATTAGTCCTGCGCCTCTCTTTTTTTTTCCACTCATTTGGAGCACAGACGCTTCTCTTCTTGAGACTTTGTGGTTTCGATCTTCTTCTTCCTTTTGGTGGTTGACCGCCGAGCCGATTTAACTGGTGGGTTCAACCGTCCTATTCTTCTGCGGTTGTGTTCGTAACCACTGGGTTCCTTAATTTGGTTGTGCGAAAATTAGGGTTTCGCAACAGATTTGGGGATCTTCTAACGTCCTTGTTTTTGGGCGTTTTTTGGATAAACGTGAATCAATTGATGATTCTATCGGGTTCGATTATTGATTCTTCAAAAAGGTGTGTTCTTTCCTTTTTGATGATTCTGATTTATGCCCCTGATGATGACTTATGTTATCCTCTCGATTGTGGTTTTCTGTTTTCGAATCTTGTTTTTCGGATTTGATGTTCTTGAGTAAAAAAAAAAAACTGAAACTTTTGCAAAAAATGTGAAGCCCTTTTGTGTTGCCGTTTGATTCAATCACTGGGTGGCATAAAAGTTGGATTCCTTTTTTATTCGAGTGTTTGATAAAACACGCGAGTATGATCTCTGATTGTTGTGTTCAATCGGATTTTTTTGCGAAGTTTTGCCGAAAACGAAATGGTTTTTTTATGATTCGAAACAGGAAATAAAATGGTATACGATGATTTTGGTTTATCCAAACCTGTTCTGATGGCCATAATGTCTATGGTACCCTAACTTACGGATCTATGATTCGATATACCAAAAGTTGTGAAATAATCTCAATTTCATTAATCAGTCATCATAAAATGTTGTTTACATCTGTGGTCTATTTATACAACATGAAAAGTCACGAATCAAAGGGTCGTGATGGTTCGTTTAAGTCAACAAACATGCTTCATTTGTAACTGCCAAAAAGCAAATTTTTTAACTACCTATAATGTTTTTTTATAACTGTTTATACTTACTATGTTTGCAAAAAGGAGCGAGAGCCCCCCACCCCTCCAGCCAATTGGGATTAACCCAACAAAAGGGTTGCAGTATATAAACTACTGGAAAGAACACGCTTCTGTTCAGAGTAAAGAAATACAACAAATTGAGCAAGAATTCTTAGAAAGTTGTGCACTTGATTACTATGAGCATAAGGATCCTAAATCCATGATGAAATTTGTCACAGCTTTTTTTTCTATGGAATCTAAACGTGTATTCTTGAGGTCAGTAGGCTGCCTTGATGACCTTTTGTTGTTGGAAGAAGAATAGGGTCATTTTATTGAGGCTGCAGAGTTGGCGAGGTCATGGGGTGATCAAATAACGCTGTCATTTTAGACTACTAAGTTGAATCCCTATCAACAAGGTATCTTTGGCATATAACATCCCAAATATAATTTTATGACTAATTAAAATGTTAAGTTACAAAATATAGTCTGTATGAAAAATTGCATAGTATACAGTATCTTATGCAACAAAAATGGTTGGGACTGTTTGTGTTTAGCTCTGAAAGAAATAAATTTAGGACCCTTTCAAATTGGAATAACCGATACGACTGTCTTGCCCTCTTTCGTAGTGTTTTTTGGCTCTTCAAAACAGAACCACTCTCGCTTATTTGTGACTAGGGACATTTGGTGTGTTTCTGTCAAGGCCCGTCAAAACACTGATCACGAACTATATTAACAACTTACAGTTACAGTCATTGCTTTTACTCGATAATTTCCAAGCTAATTATTGGATTCGATATTACAAAAATTACACGCGCATTTAAGGGAAGAAAAAAACGAACATTTCGTTTTGAGAGTCATCGGGATTGTGGCTACTATTGCACTTTCGAAAATCTCTATCGCCAAACAAATGTTTGAGATATACATCACTGTACCCATGTATTATTATGTACTGTCTTGTTGCCTTGTTGGTCACACGCAGTTTGAAGCAATTGCTTCAGTTGTAGGGCTGAACTATATTTCCCTTTGTTTTTTTCAGGTCTCATTGACTACACCAATTCATAAGTTTTTATATACATATATTGCATAAACTTTGGCTACTACAATATAAACCATATACATTAATTAGAACAGATATTCTATAGTCTACCATTGTCTCGGTAGGAAGCAAAGATGATATCGTGTATTCATGTAATGAGTAGTCTAATTAGAGTACTTTGCCAACTTGCACGATGTGAATGTCGGTATGCAACGGATTAAAGTTCAACGTGACACTCGTTACAATAAGTTTCGGAATGAACCATTGGTCTCAAAACTGGTCTGGGATGAAAAGAAAGTTAAAATGTTAATCCCATACTTAAGGGTTTACAATCTTTTTTATTGGGTCTTTTGTTTTTGATAATTTTTTATACATATTTTGACATTGCGACTCGAATCCAAAAGAAATATTGATTTTTGTCTTATGAGCCATTGCTATAAACGCTCATTACGAAGGTTTGGTCTTGTTCCTTGAGACTACCACCCTCTATGAATGTCATACTCATTTATTTCGATTGTAGTTTTCTAACTTTAACTACTGAAAATGATATACTCAGAAATTGATGGCACAATATGTACTTGTCTTCACGTATTATCGGATTTTATTGTTTAGAATGTAAACATACTTAGAAACAGATTTCACTAACCATATATATGATGAACTTTGTTTCTAATCTAGTCACTGGTTTCTGTTTATCGTGTTATGTTTAGGAAAACGATTTATAGGCTTAAGTAATAGATCTAAATATAGACTTACAAATCTAATCGGTGCGCAAAGTCAAAAAATTGAATGTAAGAATATGAGAAGAGAGAACAATGCTATCAAAATGTGAATGAAGTAAGGTTATGTGTAGTTTTATTAAGTACAACTATTTATCATTACTCGATATGTTTAATATGATCGCGATCAGGTTCTTTATTGAACATTAAGGTAAGGAATGTCCATGTTGTTTAGAAACACACTGAAATGATTTCAGCAGATATAACTTTTTGACCACATTGCTCGAGCAGGTCAAGCAGGTCACCGCTACACACAATGTACGAAATCACAAGGTTTAGTGATTTAATAGGAAGAAAAAAATATAGCTACACAGAACGGTAAAAATGGACAAGTTCGATGCATTTTTAAATCATTTGCCCTACACTTTTCATATATATTAGATCAATCAAAGTCATGGTAAAGTTTACTAAGGATGCGTTTGGTTAGTGGGTTTTGTGGCGGGTCTAGGTAATCAAAGTAAGATTTACATGTTTGGTTTATTTTTGTAGGTCCATAGTTTTGGACTGAATCCTTGATATTTGCTCTCTAGAATTCTTGGCTAAACATTACAAAATCACCGTTTATATTTGTGTCATTTTCTCCTTGTGTGTGATACATGTGTATACTTCTTTTTATATTACAAAAATTATAATTTTAGATCTTATATCAATTTATGTAATAAATAATAATAATATATATTTATAATATTATATTTTCTCTTTTTTATACCAAATCTAAATCTAAATCCAAATTCAAATTCTAATTCTAAACCCGTCTACCAACCAAACGGACC
>BQNB010001225.1:72595-85095 GCA_026074375.1 Tanacetum coccineum
TATATATATATATATATGTATATATATATATATATGTATATATATATATATATATGTATATATATATATATGTATATATATATATATATGTATGTATATATATATATATATATGTATATGTATATGTATATGTATATGTATATGTATATGTATAGTTTATAATTGTTTTAAATGTCGCTAGAATTTTAAGTTGCCTTTATTTCTAGTTTAGCATGCCTTTATGTGCTTTCCCTTTGCGTTATTAGATTTAGAATCCAAAATTCAAAATATCGATTATTCAAGCACGCGATCATGAACCGAAACAAGATTTTCAAATTCACGCTTCGTTAGGAAAACGACTCGAGAACGATTTGAACTTTATACTTTCCTAAGGGTAATTTTCTCATCAATACTTTCTGAAAATATATTTTATTAGTGATTGGCTATTTACTCTTTTACAAGAGTAGTTTGCCTAGTTATATATATATATTATCTGACGAATCAAAGATCATACAGATTCTTATTAGATTTCGTAATTGTGTTGTTGATAGAACCATGCCACCAAGATGATTAAATCAAAGTGTTGTTGAGCAACTTATTGTTGATCGTGTGACTGAGGTTGTGGCCGCATCTCTTGCGCAACACAAGGTGAATATAGCTAATGTAGCTGGAGCTGGAGGTAATGCTGGAGGTAGTGCCGGAGGTAATGCCGAAGGTAATGCCGGAGGTAATGCCGAAGGTAATGTCGGAGGTACTGTCGGAGGTAATGACGGAGGTAATGCAAGAGGAAATGTAGAACCTGAAGTTCGCGGGTGTACTTATAAGACCTTTTTAGCTTGCAATCCTCACACATTCAGTAGATCAGAAGGCATTGTAGGGTTGAGTAGATAGTTCAGGAAGCTGGAGTCAATTTTCCACATTAGTACATGTGCTGATGAAGACAGAGTTAAGTATGTTGTATACACTTTACATGGTCGCGCTTTGACTTGGTGGAACGGCCATTTCTATTTTTTAGGAATCGATGTTGCAAACTGAATCCCTTGGAATGAATTGAAAGATATGATGACTGCTGAGTATTGTCCGAGGACTGAATTACAGAAAATGGAGCAAGAGTTGTGGAACTTAACTATTAAGGGAGATAATATTGATGGCTACACTGACCGTTTCTACGAGTTAGCTATGATGTGTCTTACTCTAGTTACATCCGAGTATAAGAAAATTGAACGTTACATCTGGGGACTTCCTAAAAGAGTTCAGGGAAATGTAACATCATCTAAGCCTGCCACCATTCATGAGGCCATTAGTATGGCTCGTGGTTTAGTAGATCAAGTGGTTCAGGCTAAAGCTGCAAGTATCAGTGATAGCATCAAGAGGAAGTGGGAAGATCAGCAAAGAGGTAATAACAACAACAACCGCAACAACACCCACCACCATCAACAGAACCGAAGACAAGAAGCTGCTAAAGCTTATGTTGTTGCCCCAGTCGAAGGGAAAGTTTATGCTAGGAACTTACTGTTATGCAACAAATGCAAGCTGCATCATAATGGTCAGTGCACTGTCAAGTGTAGAAATTGTCAAAAAGTGGGTCATCTAACTAAGGACTACAAAATTAAGACTCCTGGCACTGGAAGCAACACACAATAGGTAGTGACTTGTTATGGATGCGGGGAGAAGGGGCATTACAAGATAAAATGTCCTAACAAGAAAGATCAGCAAGATGGGGGTGCTCGTGGAAGAGCGTATGTGATGAGGACCGGAGAGCCTCAGCAAGACCCGAATGTGGTTATGGGTACGTTCTTACTCAACAATCACTATGCTAGTATTTTATTTGATTCGGGTGCCGATAAATTTTGTATCTACTACTTTTAGTACTTTGATTGATATTGTTCCCTCTACGTTAGACACTAGTTATGATGTAGAATATCCGATGGGAAAATAGTAAGCACTAACACCGTTCTACGTGATTGCACTCTAAACCTATTAAACCACTTGTTCAAAATCGATTTATTACCGATCGAGTTAGGTAGTTTTGATGTTGTCATTGGGATGGATTGGTTATCCGAACATCGTACGGAATTGTGTGTGGTGACAAGATTGTTCGTATTCCCTACAACAATAAGATATTGACAATCGAGGGCGATAGAAGCATATCCCAATTAAATGTCATATCTTGTATAAAGGCCCAAAAGTACATCGAGAGAGGATGTCAGTTATTTCTGGCACATGTGACGAAAAAGAAGTCGGCAGAGAAACGATTGGAGGATGTGCCCATTGTTCGGGATTTTCCGGAAGTGTTTCCTGAAGACTTACCGGGAATCCCGCTAACTCGTCAAGTAGAGTTTCAAATTGATCTAGTACTTGGGGCAACACCGGTGACACGTGCACCGTATCGGTTAGCTCTGTCAAAAATGAAAGAATTGTCTGAACAGCTGCAAGAACTTTTGGATAAAGGATTTATTCGACCAAGCTCATCACCTTGGGGAGCTCCAGTATAATTTGTTAAGAAGAAAGACGGATCTTTTTAAATGTGCATCGACTATCAAGAACTTAATAAGTTAACCATAAATAACTGTTATCCCATGCCAAGAATCGCTGACTTGTTTGATCAACTTCAAGGTTCAAGCGTTTACTCAAAGATTGATCTGCGATCAAGTTATCACCAGCTCAGAGTTCGAGAAGAAGATATTCAGAAAACAGCATTTAGGACTCGTTATGGTCATTACGAGTTCCAAGTAATTTCGTTTAGTTTAACCAACGCACCAGCGGTATTCATGGATCTAATGAATCAGGTGTGTAAACCTTATCTTGATAAGTTTTTGATCGTGTTTATTGATGACATTTTGATTTACTCCCGAAGCAAGAAAGAACACGAGGAACATCTGAAGACTATCTTAGAATTGCTAAAGCAAAATTAGTTGTACGCCAAATTCTTAAAATGCGAATTTTGGCTGAAGTCAGTACAATTTCTCGGGCATGTGATAGATAACCAAGGTATTCATGTCGATCATACTAAGATCGAGGCAATCAAAAATTGGGCTGCACCAATAACTCCAACCGAGGTGCGACAATTTTTAGGACTTGCGGGTTACTACAGAAGGTTTATTGAACGCTTTTCCATGATAGCTAAACCCTTAACCAAGTTGACTCAGAAGAATAAGAAGTATGAATGGGACGAGGAAGAAAAAGAAGCATTCCAACTACTAAAGCAGATTCTTTGTAGTACACCAATTCTGGCTTTGCCTAAAGTAAACGAAGATTTCATGGTTTATTGTGATGCTTCACTCAATGGTTTAGGTTCAGTGTTAATGCAAAGGGATAAAGTCATAGCATATGCTTCTCGACAACTTAAGACTCACGAGGAGAACTACATGACCCATGATTTGGAGTTGGGTGTTGTGGTTTTTGCTCTCAGACTTTGGATACACTACTTATACGGTACAAAGTGTACGATGTATATGGATCACAAGAGTCTCCAGTATACTATCGACTAGAAGGAACTCAACATGAGACAATGATGGTGGATTGAACTCCTCAGTGATTACAATTGCGAGATTCATTATCACCCAGGAAAGGCGAATGTTATAGCTGACGCCTTAAGCCAAAAGGAAAGGACTAGACCGATACGAGTTTGAGCATTGGTCATGACATATCACAACAACCTCCTTGCACAAGTTGTGAGTGCTCAAATCAAAGCATTGAAAGAAGAGAATGTTAAGAAAGAAAACCAAGGTGGTATGTATAAAAAGTTATTTGAGACTCGTCCCGATGGAACCAAATGTTTTAAGAATAGAACTGGGTTACCAAATTTTGGAAAGCTTCAAGACTTGGTTATGCACGAGTCTCATAAGTCTAAGTACTCCATTCACCCTGGGTCAGATAAGATGTATCATGATCTGAAGCAACTTTATTGGTGGCCTAATATGAAAGTTAAATCGCCACTTATGTTGGCAAGTTTTTGACATGCGCTAAAGTCAAGGCTGAATGTCAAAAACCGTCTGGATTACTACAACAACCTAAAATACCCATATGGAAATGGGAACGAATCACAATGGACTTCGTCAGCAAACTACCTAAGACATCGAGAAGTTACGACACCATCTGGGTTATCATCGATCGTCTTACCAAATTCGCTCATTTTCTACCGATGAAGGAAACAAACAGTATGGAGAGACTTACCCGACTGTACTTAAAGGAAATTGTTTCTAGGCATGGAGTGTCAGTATCGATTATCTCCAATAGAGATAGCCGATTCACTTCTAGATTTTGGCAGTCACTTCCGAAGGATTTGGGAACCCGTCTAGACAAGAGTACTGCCTATCACTCGCAAACCGATAGTCAAAGTGAAAGGACCATTCAAACTTTGGAAGATATGTTACGTGCTGATGAAATCAAATAACGTCACTTTTATAGCATCATGTATTCCATGTTTCGTACCCATTTTGTATAATTATTGCAATAATTGGTACTTAATCGTTTATATTTGAGATTTGCAGTAATTATGGAGTACTTTGTGAAGATTAGCTAAAAGGCACGCATTCTAGAGCTTAAATGAAGAAATCTAAAGAATATTGTTCTGACATTCTATACGTCATATCCATCAAGGAAGATACGGCGTATCTGTTCCTACACTTCACAAGAAACTATGAAGAATTAAAGAATTATACGCCATATCCAGAAGATCTTTGTACGTCGTATTCCATTTCAAGTATCTAAATATTCTGGAAGATATTGAACATGTTCTCTACTCCAAGAAACCTCCTATATGCCGTATTAACCTCAACCAATACGGCGTATCGATGATTTTTTAGAGACTATAAATACAAATCCCTAAACACGAGTTTAGGGTGTGCTTAACCATATTTTCGATACCCTAACCACAGAAGTCAATTTTCAGAAGCCAAGAAGAGCAAAGAAGGTCAAGCAACGCAACTAATTCCATAAGAAACACCTTGTAATTCCATACTCTTGATAATCGTTCGATTTTTGGTATCATTCGTTTAACTCGGTTAGTTTACCTTGGTTGTTCATTATCATGCTTGTATTTATTACGATGGTTATCGGTTAATACCTTTAGGTATTAGCCATGTTTATGAAAGTTTAATGTTTGGTTTGTTTATCTCGATTGCTTAATTTATCGTTGCGTGTTGATTATGTTTAACAATTTATACTCGTTTACATGCTTAAGTATGTGACCTACCATTCAACTGGATCTAGGAATGCATAATATCATGCTAGCTAGATGTCGGGATAGCTCTCCATATTGCAATTTATATATCTAGAAGTTGGACTAGCATGTGACCTTGGATCAACAAACGATGTTCTGATTCCTTTGGTAAGGACTTGGACAGTGGACTACTAGTATATAAAAATCCATTAAGCAGTAAGTTACTAAAGTCTCATTGAGCTATGGTTTAATAAGATAACCAGTATTAATCTCCTAAGATAGATTATAATTAATAAATGCTTGTGATAAGTGTAAAATACACATATCCGTTTGTACCTAAAATAACTCAATTAAACCCAAAACAGACCAAAAATGGCAAAAATATGCTTGTATTTGTGTTTTGTGTGTGCAGGTACGGATATATCAAAAAAATCACAAGAAAAAAGTCAAAAACGGGCAAGCACGGTATGGATATATTAAAAATCACAAGAAAACCATCAAAAAACGGGCAAGCACGGACACGAGAATCAGAAGAGTACAAAAAGAAGCCAAGGATTCAAAGCTGCAGTCAAAAGAAAAGTCAAGCTCCTAGTCAAATTCAGTCAGAAAAGTCAAATCATAATTTTTTACCCTCAAGTTTCATAAATGTCCAAAAATGACCCCTCACCTCAATGGGCCTTTAAAAAACCCTAAATACCTTATCCGGATCCAAAAAGCCCAAAAACCCATGACTTAGGCCCAAATCCTAGTCCAATTCCCTTTTCCTAAAATAACAAGGGCTAAACTTGCAATTTTCGAAAGATGCTTATAACTAGAAAGATAGACTAGAAAGAAAGGGACCATTTGTGTAATTAACCCAAAGTTCAAACCGATTTTACCCATTTACAGTTTAAAAAAAAGGGGCGCGAGTAGTAGTTACTATTCATCGTCATCCTCATGCTTTAACCATAGATAAAAGAGAGGGTAAATCCAAATTAAAGGCTTAATTGGTCAATTCAGAAGCTCTACATCATAATGGCAAGGACACAACCGTCTTATCAAGGCCTTAATTAGCTCACTCAAGCTAGATGGCCACGTTGGCAGGCAAGGAAGCACAAATGAAGATTGGTTTTACACTACTAGCTCTCACATAAGAAGCACAAATGTGTCACATCAAGGATTGCCAGCTTGGCAATCCGTGTGACTACATTTATGATCCAACGGATGTGATTGCTTCTCAAATGATTGAAGGAATGAGTGGATATGATTGAATGAGACGTGGACAAGAAGGCAGGCCTAGAACCTTCTCAGCAAGGCTATATAAGGCCCTCACTATCACACACATTCATCATCTAGGAATAGGAGTAGCTTAATAGTTTTAGCTTAATTTTTATGTAATTTCTTTTTTTTAAATCATGTAATCAAGTTTTTAGTTAATGAAATTAATGTTTTGCTTTTAAATAATTTGTCTCAATTATTTACAAGTTTTCATTTAAGCTTTATTTTCTTTTACTCTTGCTTAAAAGCTACCATAAGCTACTCAAAAGCTCTTATAAGTCTATAAGCTTATAAGAGAGTTTAATTCAGATCCTATCCTACTTTAATCCCTAAAAACAGCTTAAGTACTTTTTATTTACCTTTGCTTTTGGACTTATGAGCTTTTTGGAAGGAGAGCAAACAAGGGAAGGGCTCTCATGGACCAATACTGGCTTATTCTAAATAAGCCAGAGCTGTAGATTAAGCTCAATTGAGCCAAGCTTCTGTTTAGCTGAAGCACAAAGTAAGTTTCCTTTTAAAATTCCTTTTGCCTTTAATTTCTAGCTTAAAGAATTGTTATATTGCTTATTAGTTTAGGTTTACTTAATTGCTTAAAATAGTTGCTTATTTCTGCTTATTTTTCTTTATTTTGTGCTTATTAGTTATTAGTTTACATTTGTTTTTAGCATATTAGTTATAAAATTTAGTATTTTCAATTCTGTCATAAAACTATAAAAGCCAAAAATATTAGTTAAAGTTAGTGTAGATCTTAGATCTTAGCATTTTCAGCTATTGATTAATGTTCATTAAGCTAGTTTATGGTAGTTTATGATTTGGTTATCAAGTATTAGTCATTAGATTTTCATTTTAAAAGCATTTCAAAATCTATCATAGTTTGAAAAGGGTGTTTGGTTCAAGTCATTTTGACTATTAAAAGTCAAAGATAATTGGTGAAAGTTTTTAGTCAGTTGAGGTTTGATGAATAAATAAGTTTTAGAAAGAAATTAGAGATTAGCTTTAAGTAAAAATGATTTTTGGGCTTATTCTGTTTTTCTCAGCACCAAGGGAGGTTTTTGTGTAAAAGTTGATTGCCAAAATTTGATTTAAAATCTTTGAGCCTTTGATTGTAGTTGAATTGTGACTACACACTCACCTTGAGTGTGTCTAGACCAAGTGGAAACACTAAGCTAGCCTGCATATTGGTCTTTGTGTTTTGCAAATTGCATCAGCAGGAACTAAGAAGTTCCTGCTGTCACTTTTCATCCAATTTTTAGATTAAGCACTCTTAGTATTTAGTTGTTAAGTTTCAAGTTAGAAGTAATCTAGATATAGCTTAATATAGCTTAGGTTTTAGTTTTCATTTCGTGTGTAATTTACATTTTCTAGCTTATTTACCTAGCTTAATTCTGCTGAAAAAAAGTCACTCTAAAAACCATAAAAGCAAAAAACAGTACTTAGGAATTTAAGAATCTTAATTTGTTTAAATTTAGCCTTTTTGACTCTTAGTTTTATAGCTTATATAGATAGATTATAAGTAGTTTAATAAGACCTCAAAGTTTTAGAGTCCAGATTAGCTTTTTAAGGTTTTTAGCTTAATTGGATTTTGTGCCTTTGAGTGTCCTTACTAAGTTTAACATTTTTATGATCATTTTCAGTTGCTTTAATGTGTTTCCAGCTCTTATTTCTTTTCATTTTTAGATTAAGCAAGTCATAAGCTATTTAGAACATTTTTCCTTTTTAGATTTAAGCTTAATTTGAGCTGTTTATAGCTGTGTAAGTGAGAATAAGCCCAAAACCTTACTTACTCTGACAGCAGCTTTGATAAGCTGTTTTTGAGCTTATTACTTAGTTTCAGTTTAAGTCCCATTTATTAAAGTTGCTTATTTTAGTGTCCTTATTTAAGACCTAGTATGTGAGTTCGCTTCTTGTAAAAAATAAAATAAAACGCTCAGAAGCAAAAAGGGGCGCTGCATCACGCCTCGAACCCACGACACCAATCCCATGTCACACTCAGACACATATGGCTACTTTCTCTATAACCAGTTAGCTGATCAATGCTGCTCATCCACCATGTCGCAATTCTCACAATTTTACTATCAGTGTACACGGTTTTTCACTAGAGTCCCTCATTTATAAATAGGAAAGCTCTCATTTCGATCTAGGCTTATTCGTTAAGGCATTGGTTTTTCTTTGATTTTTCTTGTGTTCTTGCTAGTGGTCGCTAAGAGTGTTTTTCTCCTGAATTTTATTAGATTTTTCCAGTTTTTATTTTAGTTTAATCAATTGTTGCGAAGTTAAATTTTATAATAATCAATTATAAAAGCTGAAAAAGTTTCAGAAAAAATTCAAAAAATAGTTTTGTAGTTTTATAAAAAATAGTTAGTTTAATCAGTAAAATCATTTTTACACTTTTTGATCTTAAATTTCCATTTTGGAGCTTTTATTTTAAATTTTAAAATAGGATTTTAATAAGAAAAATTGGTAAAATGTTTTCTTATGCTTATATAATATTTTAGACTGTTTCAATTGTTTCTTAGTTAACCCTTGCCTGTTAAATGCTTTAGTCCCGTTAGCCCTTAAGTCTTTTACACAGTTAGTCCCTAAGTTAGTTTTTAATTAATAAATAAATTCAAAAATATTCAAAAAAATAATTTTCTTTTTCCTAAAATTTTCCTTTGTCCTATCTTAGGTTTAGAAATTTAGTTTACATTTTTAGGGGTAAAATTTAATTTTCTTACTTGATTGTCGCGTTTTTAATTATTTCTCGTATTTGTTTGATTGTTGATTTTTTTTTATTTAGTAGTCATAGCTTATCAAATCATCTATTTTCTTATTCAAATCATAATCCGGACTTAAACGAGGTTTCAATTTCACTAGTCGTTGGGGAAACGACCCGGGTGATCATATTTGCCCGGTTTAATATACGTATTATATATTATATTATATATATTTTTGAGAGTGAATTTTACCAAGGGTAACTTGGTAATTTTCTTAATTGCTCTTCGAAGTATTTTATTTTGTGATATATTTTAGGTATATAAAACTGCTGAAATGCTTTTAAAATGAAAATCTAATGACTAATACTTGATAACCAGATCATAAATTACCTTAAACTAGCTTAATGAACATTAATCAATAGCTAAAAATGCTAAGATCCAAGATCTACACTAACTTTAACTAATATTTTTGGCTTTTTTATAGTTTTAATGACCGAATTGAAAAATACTAAATTTTTAACTCATAAGCTAAAACAAATGTAAACTAATAACTAATAAAAGCACAAATAAAGAAAAAATAAGCAGAAAATAAGCAACTATATGTAGATTTATAAATTAAAAAAAGAATTTTATAAAAAAAAAAAAAAAAAAAAATAAATAAAAAAAAAAAATCAAAAATAAAATAAAAAAAAAAAAAATTAAATTTAAAATTTAAAAGAAAAAAAAAAATAAAAAAATTTTTAAAAAAAAAAAAAGTTAAAAATGTTATTTTAAAAAAAATAAATTATTTAAAATTAAAACAAATATATAAAATTATTATTTTAAAAAAAATTTAAAAAAAAAAATTAAATTTAAAAAATTTTTAAAATAAAAAAAAAAAAAAAAGAGACAATTAAGTAAATCTAAACTAATAAGCAATATAACAATTATTAAAGCTAGAAATTAAAGGCAAAAGGAATTTTAAAAGGAAACTTACTTTGTGCTTCAGCTAAACAGAAGCTAGGCTCAATTGAGCTTAATCTACAGCTCTGGCTTATTTAGAATAAGCCAGTATTGGTCCATGAGAGCCCTTCCCTTGTTGGCTCTCCTTCCAAAAAGCTCATAAGTCCAAAAGCAAAGGTAAAAAAAGTACTTAAGCTGTTTTTAGGGATTAAAGTAGGTTAGGATCTGAATTAAACTCTCTTATAAGCTTATAGACTTATAAGAGCTTTTGAGTAGCTTATGGTAGCTTTTAAGCAAGAGTAAAAGAAAATAAAGCTTAAATGAAAATTTGTAAATAATTGAGACAGATTATTTAAAAGCAAAACATTAATTTCATTAACTAAAAACTTGATTACATGATTTTTTTTTTAAAAACATAAATATTTAAGCTAAAACTTTTATGCTACTCCTACTCCTCAAATCTAACACTCCTGGTGTGTGATGAGATGGCTCCTTTTATAGCCTGCCAGGAATGTTCTAGGCCTGCCTTCTTGCCCACGCCTCATCCAATCATATCCATTCATTCCTTTAATCATTTGAGAAGCAATCACATCCGTTGGATCACAAATGTAGTCACACGGATTGCCAAGCTGGCAATCCTTGATGTGACACATTTGTGCTTCTTATGAGAGTGAGTGAAGAGTAAATTTGAGCTTTCCTTTGTGCTTTCCATCCACTGACGTGTCATTGCCTTGAGAGTGAGCTAATGAGGATCATGATTTGACTAATCTAACCTTGCCTTTACATAAACGAGCTCTTGAATTGACCTTTGGACCCCTTAATTTCTATTTGCCCTCTCATTTTATAGTTTGGTGAATTGTAGGAGACGGTGAACAGTGTTTTCACCTTGGCGCCTTTTTACAACTGAAAAGGTTAAAATTCGTTGGAAGTTTGATATAATTGCACAAATGGTCCTTGTCTTCTCTTTTTCCTTTTCTAGTTATAAATCACTTTTGGAAATTGCAAAACCAGCCCTTGTGGTTTATTAAAAGGAGAAATGGGCTAGTATAGTGGGCTTTGAAATGGGCTTTTGGGATCCGGATAAGGTAATTTAAGGTTTTTCAGGCCCAATAAGGTTTCTTGGGCCCAATAAGAGGTGAGGGGTTATTTTTGTACTTTGGTGAAACTTGGAGGGCTAAAGTGAAACATTTTGGGTTTTGTCTTTTATTGGTTGACTTTTGTTGACCATTTTGACTGGATTTGACTGAGGCTTGACTTTTCTGGCTTCGGCTTTGAATCTTTGGCTTCTTTTTGTACTCTTCTGATTCTCGTGTCCGTGCTTGCCCGTTTTTGACTGTTTTCTTGTGATTTTTGATATATCCGTACCTGCACACACAAAACACAAATACAAGCATATTTTTGCCATTTTTGGTCTGTTTTGGGTTTAATTGGGTTATTTTAGGTACAAACGGATATGTGTATTTTACACTTATCAACTTGCTTTATGCGGATGCGTCTAATTATGATAGAATTAGCATGTCTAGGTTTTAGGAAGAAGTACCGCCTAAATTTTTGAATGATATGCCCCTCGAGATAAGTCAATCATTGCACTAATAAATAAACTTGTGTTTTAATTAGATTAATCATGGTTAATACAGTTTCCTTATAATTGGCTTGACTGCTCTTCTATCTTCTGATTATCTGCCTATGTGTGTTATCGTGTCTAAAGTAGGTTTAAGTCACCACCAAACCCGTGTCGGTCTCTCAGACTAAAAACCTCCTCTACCCGTTAGAATTAGGTTTAGCATAGGTTTAACATAGATTAGATAGATTAAATCTAACATAGATAACTAAAAAATTGATAGACTTAGGAATTACATTCTCGTTCTTAGTGATCGGCACCCTACTTACCAACGAAGCTATAACTGATCGGGTACACTGCCCGTTAGTGTTGTTTTTATGTAATGTCGGCAAAATATATATGTAAAACTTGATAATAAATAATACATACACACAACGGCTGATGTGTTGTCGTGTAGGTTGTATTTATTGATTACCAAGTTTTAAATTTATATTTAGCCGACTTATCCTAAAGCGACACTTTAACGGGTAGTGTACTCGGTCAAGATGGAGTTTCGTGGTAAGTACGGTGTCGAACACTAAGATCAAGAAAGTTAACCTTATATTATATCAGTATTTTGTTTTAATTATTTAGTCTAGTTAATTTTAATTAACGTTAAACCTATGCTAAACCTGGTTCTAATGATAAAGGGGGGGTTTTCGGCCTAAGAGACTGGCACATGTTTTGTGGGACTAAAATCAATTCAACACACAATAATCACGAAAGACGATAATCAGAAGATAAAAGAGCGATCAAGCCAAATGATAGAAAACTGTATTAGCCATATTAAATCTGATTAAACGCTGGTTTGTTTGTTTAGTGCAATGAGTGCTTATCTCGAGGTGGCATATCATTCTTAAGA